>CM022299.1:581167699-581386524 GCA_011799875.1 Thinopyrum elongatum
CCCGGGTGTTCAGGATTCTTCAAGGGCGTGCGTACGCCGTCATTCTCTCTCTCAGGGCTTGAGCTCCCCCGTTCGAGCCTCTTGTATTGTAACAAGTAAAGCATCGGAGGCTTCTTTTAAGACTTGCCGCTCATAACCAGCTCCTGTGTTTTGGGCCAACCTCCCCCATGGCTTCATAAAACCCAAGTCCTGCACTATCGGGGCCAACTCAATGTAACTTGGATTGACCCCTGCACAATCATCTGTTCCTCAGCTAGAATCCCCCCCACTTAGAACGGCGACTGGTAGCCACCTGGCCCAGCGTAGGTGTCCACTTCTTTTTTCGCAGCATTAATCTGGTAATTCTTGACCGTGTCCTGAGCTTTCTTTACGAATTCCTTGACTTCACGAAAGCGTCCCATTGATCTCTTTCCCCTTCTCCAGTACTCCCTGAATGCCTGGAGCTTCTTGCCATCGGCTTTTCGTACTTGTTCCTATCTTTTCTCTTGTGGTTGGCAGAATGCAATGGCCCGTTTTCTAATAGCACCCTCCCGACTTGTCCTCCCATTCTCACTCTGTCAAATGATCTGGGTAGGGTGAAATGTGACATTAGCTATTCCCAAAGCAGTTCTTTTGCTCTTGTCGGAAACAAAACTAACTCTTCATCTTCATCTCCCTTTGTGGCTTATTCATTCTTGAACGGAGATCGGGATTTTGGTCCTTGACCATAACTCCGCATTGACGAGTAAACTTGTCCCGCATTCTTCTTAGGTTCAAGCTTCGCAGTTGGTTTGATGGGGCATCGATGGTGTACTGTATGCCAGCCTGCAACCTTTTGCCGGGCCTCATACTGCCGGCTGGCTTGTAAAGATTTTGCTTGATCCGAGGGCTCAAGAAAAAGATCGATTCTTTTATAATATAATATTCATTATTATTATATATATACTATATACAAATCAATAATACATGTAATGATCACCGATGCTTATTAAATATCCTCTCGGTCCGTTGTTATTTGAAGGACATTTCCTCAGCATCATTGTTTTTGCCTCACTAATTCGTCGTGCTTCATCAAATATCATACCCTCACCGTAATTGTTCAAGATATTGGCGATCCGTCATCTTCGGGTTTCATTTCTGGGCTCGGGGAGCGTATGTATGTCGAACATGTCCTCTTCTCCGTCTCTGCTTTATCTTCCATAGCTTAACTAATCCAAAGAAAGATAAAACATTTAGTATTCAAATTAGAATGCATTCATAAGGAAAACTGAATCTAGTAGAGATAATATGCATCTCGAATAATATCATTAATACAAGCTTGAATATCCAGATAATATGCATCATCGAATATAATTCGAATACAATCGTCTCGAATAATCTCTAGTATTTATCACTAAACATCTTGAATATTATCATATATTATAGCCAATCACTAGCTAATATAGATCGAATATTATCGAAGAATCTAGTTCACTCGCGTTCCTTAGGCGCGGGCGGTGGACACCCAAGAGAAAGGAACCATCACAGGATCATATCTTCGGGTGTGATCCTGAAGAACTGCCAGGTATTGGAGAACCTGACGTCCAACGCAATCATGTAGTGACGGGTGGCTCGTCCTCCTCCCTGAACGAGCGAACATACCACCTCCGCGGGCAGGCTGCCTCCCCTCCGCACCAATGTGGCCCCAAACGCGACCGCCACCAAAGAACTCGCTCCAGGGTCGATGACGGGAGCCCGGTCCTCACAAGGCTGCGCGCCCCGGAAGGTAAGCACCTCCCAACCCCAGTGCCAGCCGGGCGGAACCCAGTCCAGACATGGTGCCCTCTGAAGTAGGTCGTCGCCAACGAGGTCGACGACGAAGGATGCGGGCCCCGGCATCGTCTATCCAAAAATGTTTTTCTAGGCAAATTTAACTTTTTTTTTAAATGCTTGATTACGATTTTTGAAATTCTTGTTCACTCGATTTGGCAATACAATGACAACTTTTAGCAAATCCAACATTAAGATATTAACACTAAAATATTTTTAATACATGGTCACTTCTATGATGCAAATTTTTTCTTATGCTTGGTCAAATTCCTTCTATAATAAATACTATGATCCAACATTAAGTATAAAAAAAAAAAAACTTCATCTAATTTTATTGTCTAACATTCATCTAACAATTTCTATATATAACTAACAGTATAAAAACTAAAAACTTCATCTCTAACTTTCTATAACATAAAAACAAAAGAATTACATATCCATACTAACATCATCTCACAAAAATTACATTCTATTCTAATCACCATTTTTTTCTATGAACATATCTAACATCATCTAACGTTCCAAAAATGAAAAAAAAGAAAAAAAAAGAGGGCTCACTGAGCGATGAGGAGGGGAATCGGGTGCGGGCAAAGGGCGTCGGCGAGAAGCGGGGGCGCGAGGGCTCGAAGAGGGGGCCGCGATGAGTCCGCGGCCGTCGACGAGGATCGATGGCGCGGCCACGCGATGCTCGGGAGGCGCGCGGCGTCGAGGCTTGGAGAGGAGGGCCGGGTGAGCGTCGGGACGGAGGAGGCGTGGGCGGCCGTTCGTGGGGCGGCGACTGAGCTCCGTCGTTCGGGGGAGGCAGAACGGTCGTCGGGGTAGGCGAGACGGCACCCTGGCGTGTCGTCTCTGATATGGTCGGCCTTGAGAGAAGCAAAGAGATGTGAAATGTTCAAGTGTTTATTATATATGCGGACCCCTTTAGGTCCGTTTGGAGACACCAACCGGGACTAAACGTGTGAACTCATTCACCAGGCCAAGCGGCGGGAGGCCCAGGCCTTTAGTCCCGTTTGGTGGCTCTCCAACCGCGACTAAAGGGGGGCCTTTAGTCCCGGTTGGCCACCTACGGGGCTAAAGGCCTGGTGTCTTGCGCAGGGCGCGCGTGTAGGCAGTTTAGGTCCCACCTCGCTGGCAAAGGGAGCGCCCGTCACCAGTTTATAAGCCCCGCCTCGGAATCTCTTCGAGCTTCTCCTCTAAGAAGTGCCTTGTGGGCCTACGACGACCTGTCCTGCCCCTGTGGTCCCTACTGGGCCGTTGCGTTCGCTGATATCCTGGACCAACTTTAGATGGGTTTCTAGGTCCGTATATAGGCCTGGCGGCCCAGTTAGGCGGGCTTTTTTATAATTATATTTTCATTGTCGTTTTTTTGTTTTCGAGCTTTAATTTTTTTTCTTCTGCTTTCCCTTGTGTTGTTTTTTGCTTATTATTTAGAGTTTTTTCTGAGTGATCTTTTTGCTTTATGTGCACAAAATTATAAACTTTCTGTTGTGCCAGTAGTTTTCACAAATTTGAAAATAGTTTAAATTTGAATTATTTGAACTTTGTGTGATCACTAGTTTGTGAATAACTTTACTTCAAAATAGATTTTTTGAGTGATCTTTTTCCTGCTGTTTAATATTAGTGGTGTTTTATGCATTCTATTCAATTTTTTAATGCTTTAGGTTATTCAAATGGGTGGTTTAAATAAACAAAACAGATTCTGTTTTAGCTCTTTTCATTTTATCCTCAAAAAAAATAGCATCAATGCATGAAAATAGCGAATGAAGTCAAGAAAGGGTTGAAATTGATGACTGGCTTGAATGTGCATGTTGAACCACAAAATGGTCTGGAGTTGAAATTACAGTTTAAAAAAAATGAATGCTTGTAACAGATGAGTTTTCGTCCGAAAACCTGATACTTTCGTAAAGACGATGTCGCTTTTGTACCGAAGGTGCATCCAGTTTTTTGGTCGTAACCCTTCCTCAACTTTTTAGCACATGTAGTGTGTGAGTGAAATTTGATACCATGCCAACTTTTCACCTTTTCAGAGTCGATTTGTCTGGCTTTTCTAATTTCCAGGTCATTTAGGCTCAAAAAAATCATGTAATTGCATGAAAAATAGCGGAATGAAGTCAAAAAGGGTTAAAATATGAATGTGGCTTTGAATGGTGCATATTGAACTCCAAAAGTCTGGAGTTGAGATAAGTTTAAAAACAATGAAATCCTTTGTAACAGATGGATGTTTTCGTCCGAAAGCCTGATACTTCGAAGATATTGTCATTGTTGTACACACGAAGTGGCATCCAGTTTTTGCCGTAACCCTCTCAACTTTTTAAGACATGCTATGTGGTGAAATTGATGAGACCACCAACCTTCAACCCTTTTCCAGAATTCATTTGTAGTGGCTTTTCAATTTTCAGAGGTCATTAGTTCAAAAAAATCGTAAATGCATGAAATAATTTGTTTGGACATAATATTGCTTTCGCGTTTCAATGCCAAAACACATCATAACCCACCTATTACAAAGATTCCCTCCCGGTTTGTCCTAAGTGGGACTAATTTCCTGACGTATAAGTCCGAAAACTCCACTAGAGAAGAAAGTGATAAACGGTGAAGCCGGTCACATCCAAGGGGGATCGTGGGGAGATCAAACTTTTCTTCGCGTGTGTCCCTTGTGCGCCGTAACATGGACAATCTTCATCATTTAATCAGGGAATATTCAGGTCAATATTCACTGTGAAGGAGCATTTCTTCAATGAAACTTTTCATAATCTTCTGACATTGCGGTGTGTCCCTCCCCCCACTCCCACGATGTTTGCTTTTCCCTGAAGAACTATGTGGCACTTTGGCTCTCGTCGATGTTTCGTCTTCCTTATCTTTTCTTTTTCTCTTTCCGCTTGGTATACATGCCTTCCATAGAAAACTGCGCCACATCTTTGCTAGGACGAATGGTTTCGTCTACGTACGCACGTTGTTGAGATCCTCTATTGTCATTTCCGTTCTGCGGGTTTCCTTTTACCCTTCCGGTCCTGTCCAGATTGACCCATTTGTAACCGAAACAAAGGGACCTTCAAACCATGTCCTAGTCAAGTTCCCTATCTCCTCTAGTACCATAATATGTTCCTTTCTTTGGCCTATTGGTGTTTGCTGCATCAAAGGCGGGCACCCTGTTTTGGTCGGGACTGTCTTTTATCTTGGGGTGCGATCATGTACAATGTATTCCCATTTATCTCGTACCCTTTGAAAAGTCAATATAGATCGAGGATGGACTGGACACGGCAACGTACGCTCATCGCAACCGTGAAGTCTACCCCCCGTCTTTTGCATCAGTGTACATCCAGTCCGTCAGACTGCTTCCGGGTGTTTGGATGGAGCGTAGAATATTTTCTTGTGTTCCGGCGCATTCGCGAGCCACCAAGGTGGATTTTGTAGAAAACTTGTAGTGTGCTTGCGCCCAAAGTTGCCCGTCCATACATATTACTTCGTCCCTTCCCTGCGTGCCTTTTCGCACCCAATCTCGCCCTCATGCCGCGATCCTGAAACCACCAATCATTATGGTCAGGAATAAGTCAACACAAAACAAAAAATACCTCCTCATTTTCATGGCACTATGAGATGCTTCTTCTGCCAGCAACGTTTATGAACATTTTCCTTTAAACTCCCATGAACCTCCTCAAAGGGAACATATGTGTAGAAACAGGACCCATATGGCAATCTCGTCGCTAGGTTATTCTAGCGACGTCTGGTCATGATATTGAAGAAGGATGGTGGGACACACACCGAAACTGAACAAACACTGGCAACCAAATCATTCTGTAACCTTGGTACTGATTTCTGTTCTGGATCGTTACCTTCTGAGAGATTGCATTGAGGAAGGCCATAGCTTCACACATGGCTATCAAACGTTTTTCCGTAGAAAGCCCCTCCATGCAACCGAAGCAGTTTCGTTTCTAATTCACGTGGGCAGTCATAGAAACGTTAGGTTCTGGAACTTTTTCTCGCCATATTTATTATTCCTTTATATCGACGAGAAGGCCAGACAGGGACCTTCATACGGAGCAGCGCATTCAAGCAAGTTTCTTCTCTTGCTCTTGGTAAGACGTAGCTGGCATATGACCTGATACTGCTTTTTGATGCATGCCGTCTTTTCCCTTTGCATACGTTGTTGCTGGTCCTACACGTGCCTCCGTGTTCTTTTGTCTCCCATGCCAACGTCCCAAGAAGCCTAGCAGGTTCCCCAAAGATTCTTCTGTCACGTGCAATCATTCATTGCAGAGCGACCTCTAGGTCTTTCTCCAATAGGAGTTACCCAAATATAATCTTTCTTTCTTCTACATGGGTGCGCGTTCCGTCCAGCGTATTCGGAACGATTGTCCGCCAGGACCCCTTTTTCCAAAGAAAAAAAGTACTTTTAAAAATCCTTGACTCATATCAATATATCATCACCAGTATGTGGCCGAGGACCTTCTTCGGTTATCTTGCCTCCCTTTGAAATGCTTGCCTTTCTTTTTATGTGATCTTGATCGGAAAAATCGACGATGTCCACGGTACACATTCTTCTTAACATGTTATCCAAATATATAACTGTCGTGTTGTCGGGAAATGACACCTATGGGATCACGTAGGACCCCTTCTACCGTTCGGCAGGAAAGAGGCACACGGAGAGTAGACCAACGATCAACACAGGGATTTTTTTAACCCCAGGTTCGGGCCGCTGAAGAGCGTAAAAACCCTAGTCCGCCTTTAGTGTAATGAGAGTCTTGACTCTGGGCTAGCGGTCTGCTACGCATGCAAACTGGCCAAACGATTCCAAGAAAAAGGTCCCTCTCCGTATCGCCTTGGCCCCTTTTATACTAAGGGCTAACCACATGGTACAGCGCATCCAGGAGGTGTAAGGATTTGCTCATGCAACATCCTTATCCCTGACGTCTTAGACAAACGCACTTAAAATGTGCGTGTTTATTGTCCCTAACCTTTATCGGGGACGGAATCAGAGCCGTCCCGTCCGTCACTCTCCTCCACCCATCACAAACACGTATCCAGATACGAGGCTTGCGGGGCCACAAGGCTGCATAGGCAGTTGCTGGCGCTGGAGCAGTGGTAAGGGCGGTGGGACCCTTGCTGTGTTTTGGCGAGCTTGCCGGGGCCCTCTGCAAACGTTCCCCGGCAAGAATCTTGCTTTGGGAATTTGCCTTTGGTCTTCACAAGATGCCATCCACCCACGCAGACGCCCCCTGATCGTGTCTTGACATTGTCGATGTTGTTCAAGAGCTCTCACCTGCACGGGTGATTGGTCCTTGCCGTGGGCTTCCGCTCGCAGTACCATCCCCCCTGGCAAATACCTTTCCCGTGGTATGCTGCAACTGCCCGTGCACAAGTATGGGGTACAAAGGGCCCAAACTTCAGTACATACCGACATTGGTAATCATCCTAACAGTGCGTCATTGCGTGGTAATCCCTTGTTTTGTCCCTGGCCTGACAGTTACTGAAGCAGGCCAATCATTGTGAGGGTTACAAACAGAACGCATGTCGAGTCAAATTCCTCCATGTTTGTGCTCATCCCACACACTACAGCTTTTCCATTCCTTCCACTGCTGAAAAGTTCTTCAATCACTATGGCCTTAGGTAAGCATCAATGTCGGTGGGTGCCGGTTTGCTTAGGGCCTTGGGATAAGCACTGGCATCATAGACACTTCTTCTTCATGCCAATCCAAGGAGAAAGTTTATAGATACATAGAAGTCATAGGCTAGGTGCTAATGATTGCTGCTCTGCTCCCCAAAAGGATTTATGGACATCTGCACTTAAACCAACACCATACGTCCTTGCGTCATCTGGCAAAAGTCTTCGCACTTTCTCCCTCGATTTTTTCCACTGCGACCAACACGAGATACTCCAACTTCCCCATTTATCTACGTCTTTCTTGTACTCAATCGCATCAACTTGGCATGCTCTTTGTTTTGGAACAAAGTTTCAACCGTGGTATTATAGGAGCATACCCTATCACCTCTGCGGACTATCTTCCTGGGGCGCTCCGGCCCCCCTCAAACATCACCAGGGTCATGCGGCTGATCTTATAGCGGATGCACTACAACCACGCATGCATTCAATCCTCGTACTCACCACCGCGGTAAAGGATGCAGTCATTGGGGCATGCTGTATCTCTGCACCTCTACATCCTAGAGTGGTAGACAGCCTTCTTTTGCTTCGTACGTACCTATCCGGGCCATTCGTTTGCCTTGGAAGCATCTTCTTTACATTATAGCAACTTTTCAAATCCCTTGTCAGATACGCCATCTCCCTCCTTCTATTGCAGCAATTCCAAGTGGGTACCCTACCCGCTTTTCTTGTCATCTTTCGAATTTGGTACAACATTTCTTGTGATCCTCTAACATGATCGCTCCAACTTCAGCTTCTCCTTTTGACTTGCACAGTTTCTCTTTGCATGGGCAATGTGTCCCACCAAATCATCAGCGGCTCATCTGATTCCTCTTCTTCAAGCTTCTTCTTCCCCCATTTCCGGCTCACCAGCTTTCTTCCCCCATTGTATACCATCGTATCAGGGAACCCATGGCAGATAGCTGCAATCATCCTCTCTTCTTCATCTCTCTCCATTAGAACAGAACCCCTCTTTCTCCGTTTGGTCCAACAGTTATGCCGGACCTAAACTGGACGAAAGCATTGGACGCGGAATGGTTCTTGAGTTAGAGTAATTGTGATCATTCTTACAGACACGCACATGGACAACACAGAAAACCATCCGCCGCTTGTTTGCCTCAGCTCCAATGCAAGAAGTATGCCGCCATTAATGAACCTGGGGAAGCATCGGTCATCGTACATCCATGCCTGCTCATCTTCAATTACACACACCGAAAAACCACATTAATAACAAGTTCATACCATAAAACGTTCACTACACACTTATCTCAAAAAAACAACATACAAACTCACCCCCCCTCTAGTAAAGCATTTAAATTCAAGAACAAATTGCATCAAGATCACAACTAAGGTACAATTGATCCACGCATAATATTATCCAAGCCCATATCAATGCATATTTTCTAACCTTTCTAATCTTCAGTGCTTGCATCCATCTTGATCTTGTGATCCATCAACGACCTCCGCAACATACAACTCCATTTCATCTTCTCTTCTTCAATTCTTTTCAATGTTTCTTCGAAATACCATTTTCTTTTTCACTAAATTTAACTCTCGACAGAGGTCAGGTTTGCAATTTCGTTCACATACCTCCTAAGATAAAAATAATCTCTGTCAACTCGATGGGCATATTGTCCGTAAACATGAAATGCAACAATATTTATAATAGAGAATACACCACATCATAATCCATAATCGGACAAGGGCCGTTCGGGGACGGATCCAAAAAAAATCATGCCACTTATTTATAACAAACAACGTACGTGGAGATAAATTAATACATATACTATCTAAATCACACAAACTGAATTTTTTTTATAAAAGGACTAAGTACAAGAAAAGAGCTCACCAAGTGGTGCCGGCGACGGGACGGTGCTGGCGTCGACGGTGGTTATGACGGGACGGGATGCACTAAGTCAAAACCACATCTACATTGAAACTAAGAAGTTAATTTGAGCTCTAATTGGCATATAAATCAGATAACTACCCATATAATTACTCCAACTAAACCCACAATCCACTATCTTACTAGAGTCTTGCAAGTAGCTAACTCTGCATATGAGAGATGAAGGACAAAGTTGCTAACCTTTGTGAACACTTGATGGATGAGGTGCCTTCATCTCTTGACAAATTTGGCAAAAATTGAGGTGAGCTCGGCAAGAGGGGAGAAAACGAGAGAAAGGGGAAAACAGAGAGCTTTCGACTCGGGCTGGACGATGCACTATATATAGTATCGCTTTATCCCAATTGGTTATACAACCGGGCAAAGGTTGCACCTTAGTCCCGGTTTGTGACACGAACCAGGACTAAAATTGGGCCTCGTGGGGGCACAAGCCTGACACACCTGCCAACCTGCCTACCTTTAATCCCAGTTTGTGACCACGAACCGGGACTAGATCTGGCACGCACGTACCGGGACTAATGATGCCCGCCCCCTAGCCGTTGGAACCGGGACTAATTGGGCGTCAGTAAAGTCGTTTTCTACTATGTCGACACTGGCAAGAACCCTCGTGCTGAACATAAAGCTAATGGTTGTAACACCCCCAGTGGTTAGCCACAGTAATCCCATTTGATAATGCCAAGTCAGCATGATTACACAGTGCATGATCATCATTAACATCATATTGCATTTCAACTCCTAAGTCAAAATTCAAATCTAAATAAAAGTGGAAAATAAAAGTTGTCCAAACCTGAAAACTAAAATGTGTCTCATGTTGCAAATATTCCCAAAGCTTTTATAAAATGATTGCAACATTTGTTGGAATTGTAAAGGACTCGAACAACAAGAAACAGCAGCACAATAGCACTATTTAATCCTTTTCAAATTAAATAAAATCCAAACAAAAATATATGGACGCCAAACCAATTTCTAGCAGAGACTATTTTTGCACTGTTAATATTTGGATCAGTCTCATATTCACAAAAGTCATAGATAGCCTAGACATTTTTACAAACAGAGAAAGAATTAATAAAAAGAAAAAGGCAAAAGAAAAAAAAATAGAAAAAAAAAAGGAAAAGCCCGCCCCCCCCCCCTTTTGATCATCCCGATATCGCCCATTCTATTTCTCATGCTTGCATTAGAATTGCTGTTGCTGCTGCTGCTTTACCTATTCTGATGCATAGCCTGTTCATTGTAACCTGCTGTTGATAATTACCTGCATATCCTAAACTGCTTAGTTAGGCTGGGTAAGACCTATCAGTGACCCCACTTATCCCACTGCCGCGCTGGATCGTCAGAAGACCCGATCACAGGATTGGACCAGGACCCGACACCGCAACATCACCCCCCTTAGTTGTAACGACACTGCAGCGCGTTACTATCGATTGCCGAGGGTGAAACCTCATGTAGCACTTCTGATGTTAACTCTGTAGAGTATCTATTCGGTTGTGGTCATCGAGGGTGATTCCTCCTTCCCACCCTCCGGTAACGACGCTGTCGTGCAACACATCAAGTGTGAACCCATCGAGGGTGAATCCTTCGAGTTCACCTTGACAGACACATCGAGTAGGAATCCAAAGGTGATACCTCGGATTCCCCTGATGTTAATGGACACACGGATACTTGGACTTTACACTGTTCCTTGGATAGGCGGGTCGGCCCTGAGGGGTACCCGCTGCGCCTGAGAGGCGAGTGTTGTGAAGACGGTGCCTGTGTGGTGCCCGAGTGATGAATACGAGGCCGCCGGGCATTCTTAACCCTTGCCGCAAGTCCTCGAGACGGGGCGACGGGTCACACTTTCGTGAGTCTCTGCTCGTTTTCCGCAAGCCCCTAGTCCTAGCGATTTGGATATTAGATCCGAGCAGGCCTCTGGTCTGATAGCACTAACCATCACGTGGCATAGTATGGGCTTTCTGCATCGTAGCATCAGCCGACAGTTCTGTCAGACGTCCAGTTCAGCATTGTGGCACGGTCGATCGTACCGACCCTCCGAGGCGGTGCTGGTATCCACCCTGCACACACGACCCGGAGTGCACACGGCGATGGCCCAAGACCCCTGAGTGCTTAGGATGTAGACCGGCGGGGACCTCTCTGCGTGAGCTTAGGTAGGGCTGCGGTGTGTCGTTTGGCCGAGGCCGGCATGACCCAGGAAGTGTGTCCGGCCGAAGTTAATCGAGCGTGTTGGGTAAGTTGGTGCACCCCTGCAGGGAAGAATACTTCTATCGATAGCCTGTCCTACGGTAACGGACACTCGAGTGTATCCTGATTGATACAATTTTAGAACTGGATACTTGGATACTATGGCTCTGGGATTGCTTCTCGCAGGGAGTCGAGAAGGGATCTCCGGACGAGGTTGATGACTTTATGGCTCTGGGATTGCTTTCTCGCAGGGAGTCGAGAAAGGATCTCTGGGTGAGGATGAGACTTAATGATACTACTACATTATATTGTACTGTTCTACTCTCTTCTACTGCTGCAAGACCCTGAAGATGCTAGTCTTCGATAGGACTAGGCCTTCTCTCTATTCTGCATTTCTGCAGCCCAGTCCACATATACACCTCCCTCTTGAAAATGTGCATATGTAGTGTAGATCCTTGCTTGCTGAGTACTTCTGAGTACTCACGGTTTGCTTTGTTTTCTCTTTTCTCCCCATATCAGTTTATCGTGACCAAGATGACGACGCCCCTGAGACAGCTGCCCTGCCGCCGATCGCTACTACTACTACCAAGATGGATGGATTCTGCTATGAGTTGACTGACGACCAGGAGTAGGATGGAGGGTCCCAGGCAAGGCCTTCGCCTTTCGATCGTAGTGTTTTATTTTGCCCCGCCTTTCTAAAGGCCTTTCTGTTTTCTGTTTCATATCTGTACTCAGATATCTGATGCTTCGCTGACGCTTGTTCGCAACTTATGTATCGAGCCCTCGAGGCCCCTGGCTTGTAATATAAGCTTGTATGACTTTATTTATGTTTTAGAGTGGTGTTGTGATATCTTCCCGTGAGTCCTTAGGCTTGATCGTGTGCATTTGCGTGTATGGTTAGTGCACGATCGGGCCGGGGGCGTCACAAGTTGGTATCAGAGCCGACTGCTGTAGGAACCCCCCTTTCCAACTCCTTGGCCGAAGTTGAGTCTAGTGGTCCAAAACTATTTTACTAACTTGGCTGTGTCTTACGGGCCCACGTCGCCAATTGGGTGGTATTAGGATCTTTTACTCCTCGATCTTTACTCTGGGACTCTGATCTCTCTTCTATTCGGGTTAAAATTTTACTAACTCCAACATTAGGCTCTCGTGCTCACGTCCACCCGGAGTTCTGAAAATATCCCCCCTTGCTTCAAGATTTTGGGCCAGGTTCTGCTTACAGGATCCTTTTATCGAGGCACCCTGTGTTGTCACTTGCAGATTCCTCGCTCCGTCAGTTTTCTCCTGACGTTGATGTAGCCTTGCTATGTCTCTTGTGTACTCCCCTACCGCGTGCCTGTGCGCCGCCTAGCATGTCTAGCTTCTAAATTTGCGCCGTTGTGCTGTCCGCATGTACCTGACTCTGTGAATGGATTGGTATGTCTTTCAACGACTACTATTTTACATCTAATGCCCTTCCTGTTCATCCTCGTGTTACGTCCTGAATAACTCCTTACACATGCAGTCTTTCTTGCTAAACTGCCCCTGTTGATTTGGCAGATGGCTGACGATCCTCCACCTCCACCCTATATTGCCGCCATGATGCACAGTTTGAACTAACCGTCAGCAGTTTGAGCTTAACGTCAGTTTATGACCGGAGTATTGGCTCAATTCCCAACTCAGATGCTCAGCAACAGAATGCTCCAATAACTCTGCCAGAATTTGTGCCCTCAATCCGTCCGTTTTCCGCACTCACCAACTATGATGCTGATGATTGGCTTCGTGACATCCTGTTGAGATGGAGTCAGCTAATGTTGCCCCTGACATTACGTCACCTTTGCGACATTCCACCTGAAGGGCCCAGCTGCTCAATGGTGGGAAAGCCACAAGGCTATGTTGCCTGCAGACACTGTAACCACTTGGCAGGAATTTCAGTCAGCTTTTCATGCACGTTCATTCCTCAAGGTCTGATGGACCAAAGAAGCAGAGTTCCGTAAACTCTCACAGGGCACAATGAGGTGGATGAATATCAGAGGAAATTCCTTGAATTATCCCGCTATGCTGCGGATGACGTCGACACTGACACTCGCAAGCAGGAGAAATTCCGTGAAGGACTGCGTACGGATATAAACTTGCACTTGCTGTCCATGATTGCTCAGAGTTCGCAACGCTTGTCACAAATCTTTCCAAATTGAAACAGCTCTGACTGAGTACCAGGAGTCGCTCAAGCGCACTCATGGAGCTGGCTCATCCTCGGGTCAGCCTGTTCAGAAACGTCGAGTCTGGATCCCACACAATGTTCATCACCGACCTGCTCCAACACCAAGACCGTCTTATGTTGCACCCGTCTGCCTTCACCGCCGAGACAGCTTACGGTTCATGATGGACCGCCAATGCTATGGATTCTCATCAAGTTGCGCCACGTCCTCCTAATGGTCGTAAGAAGGGTTGTCGAAACCCGATTCAGAAACCGTAATACCATACCGTCTGCTGTTGTACTTGGCTATGCCAATCACGTTAATGCTGAAAAGGCTCAGAAGGAACCGACTATCGTGCTGGGAACACTCCCTGTGAATTCAGTACCAGCCTCTGTTCTCTTCGATTCAGGAGCATCGCATGCTTTTGTGTCCCAACATTTGCTCAGTCACATGAGTTATACCTGGAAGAATTCCCCCTCCTCTAATGGTTCAGGCCCCAGATCCAAGTGGCAAACCACAATGCTAAGCCCTCACAACCACATCGAGATTGGAGGTCTACTTTTTCCGGTTTCTCTCATTGTACTTGGACCTTCGACATAGACATTATTCTCGGTATGGACTGGTTGACAGCCCATAATGCTTTGATTGACTGTGCTACTAAGACAGTCCAGCTCACACACCCTTCTGGCCAGATAGTCAATACTCAGCCCGAATAGCTCAAGATGCTGAGAGCCAGATATATTTTCGAATGCATTGAACGCTTCACCTCTTGAAGGCATCGACAACGTTCCATTTGTTCGTGATTTTCAAGATGTATTTCAGAAGAACTTCCAGGAATACCCCCTGCTAGAGCTGTTGAGTTCGTCATCGACTTGAAACCTGGCACTACCCCTATTGCGAAGCGTCCTTATAAGATGCCTCCGCATCATCTTCTCGAGCTTAAGGAAGAAATCGACACGTCACTTAAGAAAGGTTTCATCCGCCCTATTTCCTCTGCTTGGGGAGCACCTTCACTCTTCGTTAAGAAGAAGGATGGAACTAACCGATTGGTTCAGGATTATGGGCCCATTAACCAAGCGACAATCCAGAACAAATATCCTTTCCCGGATCAATGATTTGTATGATCAACTTGCCGGTTCCTCAGTATTCTCTAAGCTGGATTTGAGATTGGGTATACCATCAGATCCGTGTTCGCAAGAGGATATCCGAAGACTGCATTTGTTACTCTCGCTATGGCTCTTACGAGTACACTGTCATGTCATTTGGCTTAACAAATGCTCCAGCCACATTCTCCTCCTCCGTCTGATGAATTATATCTTCATGGATTACCTCGATAAGTTCATCGTGGTTTATCTAAGTGATATTCTAGTCTATTCAAAGAATAAGGAAGAACATGCCGAACACCTCCGTCTTGTATTGGAAAGGCTCCGAGACACCAGTTGTATGCCAAACTCCAAATGCAAGTTCTGGTTATCTGAAGTGACATATCTCGGTCATGTATTTCCAAAGATGGAATTGGCGTTAACCCAGAACGAGTTTCAGGCTATTCTGGACTGGACTCCTCCGAAGAATGTCAAGAGTGAAAGTTTTCTCGGCCTTGCAAGCTATTGCCGTCGATTTGTCGAGAACTTTCCAGATTGCTAAGCCTTTGACTGATCTGCTTCACAAGGGCGTTAAGTTCGAATGGACAGACAATTGTCAGGAAAGTTTTCAAGCACTCAAAGACAAGCTAACATCTGCCCCAGTACTTTCTCCTCCAGATACCCGCAAAGACTTTGTGATTTATTGTGATGCATCCCGTGAAGGATTAGGCTGTGTCCTAATGCAAGAGCGTAAGGTGATTGCCTATGGCTCTCGTCATGTTGCGCCCACATGAAGAGAATTATCCGTACATGATCTAGAACTAGCTGCTGTGATCTATGCATTGCAGTTGTGGCGACATTACCTTCTCGGTAATCGTTGCGAGATATACACGGATCATAAAAGTCTGAAGTACTTGTTTACTCAACCATCCCTGAACCTCCGTCAGCAAAGATGGATGGAGGCCATTGCGGACTATGATTTGGGTATTTCTTATACCCCTGGCAAGGCTAATGTAATGGCTGATGCGTTGAGTCGCAAATCCTATTGCTGTGAACTTGAAGTCCAGCTAGAGCAACCACTCCTGTATGAAGAGCTTCGAAGGCTAAATCTTGAGATAGTTCCTCAAGGATACTTAAAAACCTGGTGTTTGAACCAGACCTTGAGAAAGCTGTTAAGAGTGCACAAGCTAAAGATGCTGAAGTTGATCTGATGAAGAAAGACCTTCACCTTGTAAAGTACAAGGATTTCTCGCTGTCTGAAGATGGAACCTTGTATTTCAGAAACCGCATTGTCGTACCTCGTTTCGAACTTATGACTGACAAGGTCATGAAGGAGGCCATGATACCCCGCTGTCTATTCATCCGGTAGCACCAAGATGTATCGTGATCTCCGTCAAAGGTACTGGTGGTCTAGAATGAAGCAAGACATTGCTCGATATGTTGCTGAATGTGATTGTGGTCGTCGCGTTAAAGCAGAACATCAGAAGCCACTGGAATTCTGCAACCACTTCCTATTCCTCTATGGAAATGGGATAAGGTTCAGATGATTTCGTTACAGGACTTCCCAGGTCACAGAAGGGTCACGATGCTATTCTTGTCGTCGTCGACCAGCTCTCTAAAGTTGCACACTTTCTGCCTGTCAAAGAGACTATCACTGCTAGTCAGTTAGCAGAGTTGTATATCTCCGAATTGTTTCACTCCACGGTATTCCGAAGGAGATCAGTTCGGACCGTGGTGTCTTTTCACTTCCAAATTCTGGGAAAGTTTTCAAACAGCTATGGGAACTCATATTACTTGGAGTTCAGCTTATCACCCTCAATCTCAAGGCCAAGTCGAACGAGTTAATCAAGTGCTTGAAGACATGCTTCGGGCTTGTGATATTTCATTCGGCAAGAAGTGGGAAGAATCTCTCCCGTATGCCAATTCTCTTACAAAACAGCTATCAAGCCAGCTTGAAAATGGCTCCCTTCTGAAGTACTCTATGGACGTAAGTGTCGACCCCTCTGAATTGGTCAAAACTGGGGAACGACCGCTCGTGGGTCCGGATATTATTCAACACGCCGAGAACAAGTTCGTATTGTCCGGGAAAATCTCAAGGCGGCTCAGGACCGCCAGAAGAGCAACTATGATCGCAAACGATGGGGTTTGACTTATCAACCTGGTGATCAGGCTTATCTGGCGATGTCACCCCGATGAAAGGCACTCACCGTTTTGGAATCAAGGGCAAGCTAGCTCCACGCTATATTGGTCCTTTCCGCATTATTGCTAGGTCGGACAGGTGGCGTATATATTGGAATTGCCGCCGCAATTCTCTCATATCCACGATCTTCCATGTGTCCAACTTCGTCAATGCTTCAAGGAATCTCCACACCGAGCTGTGGATCCGAGGTGCTCGAATTGCAAGATGACCTATCTTATAAGGAGCATCCGATCCGCATTCTCGATGAAGCTGAACGTCGGACCCGTCAGAAGGCTACCAAGTTCCTCAAAGTGCGTGGTCAAATCATACGGAAGTGAAGCCACTTGGGAGCGCGAGGATAATCTTCGTGCGGAACCACCCCGACTTTTCCCTTCTACCTCTTAATTCTCGGGACGAGAATTCTTATTAGTGGAGGAGATTTGTAACACCCCCAGTGGTTAGCCACAGTAATCCCATTTTGATAATGCCAAGTCAGCATGATTAACAGTGCATGATCATCATTAACATCATATTGCATTTCAACTCCTAAGTCAAATTCAAATCTAAATAAAAGTGGAAAATAAAAGTTGTCCAACCTGAAAACTAAAATGTGCCTCATGTTGCAAATATTCCAAAGCATTTATAAAAAGATTGCAACATTTGTTGGAATTGTAAAAGGACTCGAACAACAGAAACACAGCAACATAGCACTATTTAATCCTTTTCAAATTAATAAAATCCAAACAAAAATATATGGACGCCAAACCAATTTCTAGCAGAGACTAATTTTGCACTGTTAATATTTGGATCAGTCTCATATTCTACAAAAGTCTAGAAGTAGCCTAGACATTTTTACAAACAGAGAAAAGAATTAATAAAAAGAAAAGGCAAAAGAAAAAAATAGAAAAAAAAAGGAAAATCCCGCCCCCCCCCCCCTTTTGATCATCCCGATATCGCCCATTCTATTTCTCATGCTTGCATTAGAATTGCTGCTGCTGCTGCTGCTTTACCTATTCTGATGCATAGCCTGTTCATTGTAACCTGCTGTTGATAATTACCTGCATATCCTAAACTGATTAGTTTAGGCTGGGTAGAGACCTATCAGTGACCCCACTTATCCCGACTGCCGCGCTGGATCGTCAGAAGACCCGATCAACGGGATTGAAGACCAGGACCCGACACCGCAACATCACCCCCCTTAGTTGTAACGACACTGCAGCGTTACTATCGAGTGCCGAGGGTGAAACCTCATGTAGCACTTCTGATGTTAACTCTGTAGAGTATCTATTCGGTTGTGGTCATCGAGGGTGATTCCTCCTTCACCACTTCCGGTAACGACGCTGTCGTGCAACACATCAAGTGTGAACCCATCGAGGGTGAATCCTTCGAGTTCACCTTGACAGACACATCGAGTAGGAATCCAACGAGGGTGATACCTCGGATTCCCCTGATGTTATGGACACACGGATACTTGGACTTTACACTGTTCCTTGGATAGGCGGGTCGGCCCTGAGGGGTACCCGCGTGCGCCTGAGAGGCGAGTGTTGTGAAGACGGGTGCCTGTGTGGTGCCCGAGTGATGAATACGAGGCGCGGCCGGGCATTCTTAACCCTTGCCGCAAGTCCTCGAGACGGGGCGACGGGGTCACATCTTTCGTGAGTCTCTGCTCGTTTCCGCAAGCCCCTAGTCCTAGCGATTTGAATATTAGATCCGAGCAGGCCTCTGGTCTGATAGCACTAACCATCACGTGGGCATAGTATGGGCGTTCTGCATCGTAGCATCAGCCGACAGTTCTGTCAGACGTCCAGTTCAGCATTGTGGCACGGTCGGATCGTACCGACCCTCCGAGGCGGTGCTGGTATCCACCCTGCACACAACGACCCGGAGTGCACACGGCGATAGCCCAAGACCCCTGAGTGCTTAGGATGTAGACCGGCGGGGACCTCTCTGCTGAGCTTTAGGTAGGGCTGCGGTGTGTCGTTTGGCCGAGGCCGGGCATGACCCAGGAAAGTGTGTCCGGCCGAAGTTAATCGAGCGTGTTGGGTAAGTTGGTGCACCCCTGCAGGGAAGAATACTTCTATCGATAGCCTGTCCTACGGTAACGGACACTCGGAGTTGTATCCTGATTGATACAATTTTAGAACTGGATACTTGGATACTATGGCTCTGGGATTGCTTCTCGCAGGGAGTCGAGAAGGGATCTCCGGACGAGGTTGATGACTTTATGGCTCTGGGATTGCTTTCTCGCAGGGAGTCGAGAAAGGATCTCTGGGTGAGGATGAGACTTAATGATACTACTACATTATATTGTACTGTTCTACTCTCTTCTACTGCTGCAAGACCGCTGAAGATGCTAGTCTTCGATAGGACTAGGCCTTCTCTCTATTCTTGCATTTCTGCAGCCCAGTCCACATATACAGCCTCCCCTTGAAAATGTTGCATATGTAGTGTAGATCCTTGCTTGCTGAGTACTTCTGAGTACTCACGGTTGCTTTGTTTTCCTTTTCTCCCCATATCAGTTTATCGTGACCAAGATGACGGAGCCCCTGAGACAGCTGCCCTGCCGACGATCGCTACTACTACTACCAAGATGGATGGATTCTGCTATGAGTTGACTGACGACCAGGAGTAGGATCGGAGGGTCCCAGGCAGGAGGCCTTCGCCTTTCGATCGTAGTGTTTTATTTTGCCCCGCCTTTCTAAAGGCCTTTCTGTTTCTGTTTCATATCTGTACTCAGATATCTGATGCTTCCGCTGACGCTTGTTCGCAAGCTTATGTATTCGAGCCCTCGAGGCCCCTGGCTTGTAATATAAAGCTTGTATGACTTTATTTATGTTTTAGAGTTGTGTTGTGATATCTTCCCGTGAGTCCTTAGGCTTGATCGTGTGCATTTGCGTGTATGGTTAGTGCACGATCGGGCCGGGGGCGTCACAAGTTGGTATCAGAGCCGACTGGCTGTAGGAACCCCCCTTTCCAACTCCTTGGCCGAAGTTGAGTCTAGTGGTCCAAAACTATTTTACTAACTTGGCTGTGTGGCTTACGGGCCCACGTCGCCAATTGGGTGGTATTAGGATATTTTACTCCTCGATCTTTACTCTGGGACTCTGATCTCTCTTCTATTCGGGTTAAAATTTTACTAACTCCAACATTAGGCTCTCGTGCTCACGTCCACCCGGAGTTCTGAAAATATCCCCCCTTGCTTCAAGATTTTGGGCCAGGTTCTGCTTACAGGATCCTTTTATCGAGGGCACCCTGTGTTGTCACTTGCAGATTCCTCGCTCCGTCAGTTTTCTCCGACGTTGATGTAGCCTTGGCTATGTCTCGTTGTGTACTCCCCTACCGTGTGCCTGTGCGCCGCCTAGCATGTCTAGCTTCTAAATTTGCGCCGTTGTGCTGTCCGCATGTACCTGACTCTGTGAATGGATTGGTATGTCTTTCAACGACTACTATTTTACATCTAATGCCCTTCCTGTTCATCTCTCGTGTTACGTCCTGAATAACTCCTTACACATGCAGTCTTTCTTGCTAAACTGCCCGTGTTGATTTGGCAGGATGGCTGACGATCCTCCACCTCCACCCTATATTGCCGCC
The DNA here is from genome assembly GCA_011799875.1 of Thinopyrum elongatum. Classification (NCBI taxonomy): domain Eukaryota; kingdom Viridiplantae; phylum Streptophyta; class Magnoliopsida; order Poales; family Poaceae; genus Thinopyrum; species Thinopyrum elongatum. The sequence goes on from CM022299.1 coordinate 581,188,230, forward strand.
ATGATGCAGCAGTTTGAACTTAACCGTCAGCAGTTTGAGCTTAACCGTCAGTTTATGACCGGAGTATTGGCTCAATTCCCAACTCAGAATGCTCAGCAACAGAATGCTCCAATAACTCTGCCAGAATTTGTGCGCCTCAATCCGTCCGTTTTCCGCAACTCCACCAATCCTATGGATGCTGATGATTGGCTTCGTGACATCCTGTTTGAGATGGAGTCAGCTAATGTTGCCCCTGACAGTTACGTCACCTTTGCGACATTCCACCTGAAGGGCCCAGCTGCTCAATGGTGGGAAAGCCACAAGGCTATGTTGCCTGCAGACACTGTAACCACTTGGCAGGAATTTCAGTCAGCTTTTCATGCACGTTACATTCCTCAAGGTCTGATGGACCAGAAGAAGCAGGAGTTCCGTAAACTCTCACAGGGCACAATGATGGTGGATGAATATCAGAGGAAATTCCTTGAATTATCCCGCTATGCTGCGGATGACGTCGACACTGACACTCGCAAGCAGGAGAAATTCCGTGAAGGACTGCGTACGGATATAAAACTTGCACTTGCTGTCCATGATTGCTCAGAGTTCGCAACGCTTGTCAGCAAATCTTTCCAAATTGAAACAGCTCTGACTGAGTACCAGGAGTCGCTCAAGCGCACTCATGGAGCTGGCTCATCCTCGGGTCAGCCTGTTCAGAAACGTCGAGTCTGGATCCCACACAATGTTCATCACCGACCTGCTCCAACACCAAGACCGTCTTATGTTGCACCTCGTCTGCCTTCACCGCCGAGACAGCTTACGGTTCATGATGGACCGCCTAATGCTATGGATTCTCATCAAGTTGCGCCACGTCCTCCTAATGGTCGTAAGAAGGGTTGTCGAAACCGCCGATTCAGAAACCGTAATACCATACCGTCTGCTGTTGTACTTGGCTATGCCAATCACGTTAATGCTGAAAAGGCTCAGAAGGAACCGACTATCGTGCTGGGAACACTCCCTGTGAATTCAGTACCAACCTCTGTTCTCTTCGATTCAGGAGCATCGCATGCTTTTGTGTCCCAACAATTTGCTCAGTCACATGAGTTATACCTGGAAGAATTACCCACTCCTCTAATGGTTCAGTCCCCGAGATCCAAGTGGCAAACCACAATGCTAAGCCCTCACAACCACATCGAGATTGGAGGTCTACTTTTTCCGGTTTCTCTCATTGTACTTGGACCTTCCGACATAGACATTATTCTCGGTATGGACTGGTTGACAGCCCATAATGCTTTGATTGACTGTGCTACTAAGACAGTCCAACTCACACACCCTTCTGGCCAGATAGTCAAATACTCAGCCCGAATAGCTCAAGATGCTGAGAGCCAGATATATGTTCTGAATGCATTGAACGCTTCACCTCTTGAAGGCATCGACAACATTCCAGTTGTTCGTGATTTTCAAGATGTATTTCCAGAAGAACTTCCAGGAATACCCCCTGCTAGAGTTGTTGAGTTCGTCATCGACTTGAAACCTGGCACTACCCCTATTGCGAAGCGTCCTTATAAGATGCCTCCGCATCATCTTCTCGAGCTTAAGGAAGAAATCGACACGTCACTTAAGAAAGGTTTCATCCGCCCTAGTTCCTCTGCTTGGGGAGCACCTTCACTCTTCGTTAAGAAGAAGGATGGAACTAACCGATTGGTTCAGGAATATCGGCCCATTAACCAAGCCACAATCCAGAACAAATATCCGCTTCCCCGGATCAATGATTTGTATGATCAACTTGCCGGTTCCTCAGTATTCTCTAAGCTGGATTTGAGATTGGGATACCATCAGATCCGTGTTCGCGAAGAGGATATTCCGAAGACTGCTTTTGTTACTCGCTATGGCTCTTACGAGTACACTGTCATGTCATTTGGCTTAACAAATGCTCCAGCCACATTCTCCCGTCTGATGAATTATATCTTCATGGATTACCTCGATAAGTTCATCGTGGTTTATCTAGATGATATTCTAGTCTATTCAAAGAATAAGGAAGAACATGCCGAACACCTCCGTCTTGTATTGGAAAGGCTCCAAGAACACCAGTTGTATGCCAAATACTCCAAATGCGAGTTCTGGTTATCTGAAGTGACATATCTCGGTCATGTGATTTCCAAAGATGGAATTGCCGTTAACCCAGAACGAGTTCAGGCTATTCTGGACTGGACTCCTCCGAAGAATGTCAAGCAAGTGAGAAGTTTTCTCGGCCTTGCAAGCTATTGCCGTCGATTTGTCGAGAACTTTTCCAAGATTGCTAAGCCTTTGACTGATCTGCTTCACAAGGGCGTTAAGTTCGAATGGATATAGTAGCTAGGAATTCTATCCTTCTGAACAGGAAAAATAAATCTCATAACAAATGCATCAAAATATCCTAGTTCTCACCTCTCACCTAGATTTCGATTGGAGAACAACTCACCCATTCTTTCTTGTTGTTTTCTCTTTAATGAAGGAGGACCTTCCAATTCCCATTATTGTAAGATTTGTGTTTCTGTAACCAAGTCGGACCATCAAACTCTTTCCACTGCATTTTTCTCTGCTTGTCCTTCATGCTCTTGGACAAGTTGCTCGTTGCTTTATCATCTCGCATGCCCACATAAATCACCTTGTCCTTTTTGTTCTTAGCCTAGTTGGTTGTGACTCCATACCCCTCTCCCATGCCCGCATCAATCACCGATGGAGGGGCATCTACGAAAGACAAGTTGCTTGACTCTACTCAGTTGATCATTGTATTTTTGTTGTTGTTGTTTGGGCTCCACCTATGATTCTCTTTTGATGTTTGACATAGATCGCTCGGTACAAAATATATAGCATAGATTGAGGAAATAACTAGAAAGGTATTATGACAGTTAATTAGAATAAATAGAAATAGCTCGGTGCAATTAATGCTTTGTTAGCCAACAACAAGTGCCTGCTGGGCGTCCGTTCTAACGGGTGGGTCTCTTTTCTCAAAATTCTATGTCATACTCACTAACATATTTATTTAACATGTAAGCATGACTGCTCAACCATGTAACCATCCATGGAAAATCCCCGCCTCTACAAGCAACCATGCATGGGAAAATATTTTACAACTACCCCCACTAGCATATTTCTCTTAACATGCAAAAAGGCCACCTCAACATGTATTCACACAAGGGATTAGGCCCACCTTCTCATACATGACGGATCTTTTCCATGAATGATTACATGTTGCGCTGGCATGTTTACATGTGATAGAAATATGTTAGTGAGTTGTAATTACGATATAGAATTTTGAGAAAGACACACATCCGAATGAACGGCTAACCAGCAAGCACATGCCATTTGCTTACCAAGCATTAACTACACCCAGCTATTTCTACTTATACTTATTAATTGTCATAATACCTTTCTAGTTATTCCCTCAATGGATACATATGTTGTGCCCAAGCGATTTATGACAAACATCCAAAGAGAACCATAGGCGGAGCCCAAACCACAAAAAATAGTGATGAACTTCATAGAGTCAAGCAACTTGTCCTTCATAGATGCCCCTCCATCAGTGACTCATGTGGACATGGGAGAGGAGTATGAAGCCACAACCAACTTGGCTAAGAAAACGAATGACAAGGTGATTCAAGTGGGCATGGGAGATGATGAACCAGCGAGAACCTTGTCCAAGAACATGAAGGAAAAGCCAAGAAAAATGCAATGGAAAGAGTGTGATGTTCCGACTTGGTTGTAGAAACTCAAATCTTACAAGAAAGGGGACTGGATGTTCCTCCTCCATAAAAGACAAAATGGCAAGAAAGACTACTTGAGTCGTACTCCATTCCAACTTCTTACCTCTCACGCTGACACACAAAGCCGCGAAGACATAATAGATAGAGATAATATTTAGTGTTAGAAGAGATTGATAAACTTGGTACATGAGGTTTAGCTTTCTCAAGATTAATTGCTAATGCTATCAAAATTTTGTTGATCTTTCCTAAGAAAATAAGAAATCATGCAGGGCATGAACCAACGAGAACCTTGTCCAAGAACATGAGGACAAGCCGACAAAAATGCGGTGGAAAGAGTGTGATGTTCCCAGATGATTGCAGAAACTCAAATCTTACAAGAAAGGGGACTGGAAGGTCCACCATAAAAGACAAAAGAACAAGAAAGAGTAGGTGAGTTGTTCTCCAATCCAATTTCTTACCTCTCATCCAGATAGACAAATCCACAAAGACATAACAGACAGAGAGAATATTTAGTGTTGCAAGAGAATGATAAACTAGGTACATGAGGTTTAGCTTTCTGAAGATCAATTACTAATGCTATTGAAATTTTGTTAATATTGCGTGAGGAAATAAGAAATCATGTAGGGCACAAAATAATGCGAAATATGAGAGAATGTAGAGCACTGGATGTATATGCAATTTTGAACTACTGATGTAGTGTAGAAATTTGCGATTCCAGATTTCTTTTATGTCAATGCACACCGACTGTCCATGCGGCTAGACAGATCTTTAGGTGCTTTTGCCATTGGATTTCAGATGGCCTAGTTGTGGGATGTCATGGTAGAATGGGCCAGCTGGAGGAGTAGGATTAGCTAGGTCCATGCCTGCACAATTTGGCTTGTGAGATGGCACGAGCCCCAATGATCATCGCAGGCATTTTGCTTCTACCATTACCACCACTACTCTGTAATCCCAAATAAAAGGGGGAATGAGAAATAGAAAAGATGTGTGACATTAAACAAGCAAAAAAAAATCATGTGTTCTTGAGCCCAAAACCCCAAAACATCTCTCTCCTATTCTGGTGATCATCGGAGGTGAGCGGTAGCCGGAGGCTAGCTCATAAAGCATTACTAATATACGGCATCTGCCTACTTGACTACTTTGGAGTGAACAGGCATGTATGTAGATGTTCTCTAAAATTATGAATTCTTTAGTGAATACGTAGAGACATGCAAGCATCCCATGGGATTTTTGTTGGGAAGATCATGTTGGAAACCTAACTTCGGGATCACCACAGGAAAGGTAGGTTGATAAACAAGAAGAAACCAAAGCACGAAGAAGTGCGATGCCATTCAAATTGAAGTTATCTTGTATAATATGTGGTGTGTGCATATTGAGAAGCATGTGGTCCTATAGGATTACATGTGTTGAAAACCTTAATGGTGTGTTTTCAATTCTAATGGTTTCAGGTCTTAACATATTGGATAAATGAGTCGTGAGGAGAAAGATTAATTGGAAGATGGACATAATGGCCTGGATAATTATATATAAAGTACCACACCATGAAACAAGCATCGTGGTCCTCCAAACTACCTAACAAATATGTGGAAAGAAATAGGGGATAGTGTGGGTCTTACCTCCTTGACCTTGTCGAGTGGGGAGCTCGAGCTGGTGTGTTAATTGGTGATAACAAGGAGGAAGACCCTGTTGCGCTCGTCATGTCCATGGAGTGTTGGGTCACTAAGGCTCATGGTGGTGGTGCCACCGCACGTCCCCGGGGGTGAAAAGCTGGCGACGGAAGCGATGCACACAGAGATGATGATCACCGATACCAGATGAGCCATGTGACGCATCAGCATGCAGATCCTGTACATAAAATGGGCGGAAACAATATGCCACGGGAGTTAGGATTTGCGACTATGGCAGTTGTGTTGGACCTGAAAAGAGAGGAAAGAGGAGGGAGCGAGTTGCCACCATCCAGAACAGAGGAGAGGAGATGGTTTGGGAGAAAAAGAGATAATGGAGAGAGAGAAATATATAAGGGGGTGCGGTAGGCTTAGAATGGTCCAAGGTCCATAGTGATGGCCTTGGTATTGTTATTCTAGACATATTTCTTTTGTTAAGCGCTAGAATAAGGTCATAGTCATTGTTATTTAATCAACGGCTAATGCAGGTTTAAATATTTTCTTTTTGAGGAAGATTGACTGCAGGGACCGACTCTAATGCTAAGATTTCTACTAGAGAAAATCTTAGATGTTTATGGCATACCCTAGTGCACCTGATTTGCGGAGATTGTATAGTGCTAATGCCAACAATATCCTGGTATCTAGCTAGTAAATTAAAGATCTGCTATAATTAGGCTCTGATCTCATTCATGGTGTTCTTTCCCTTCCAATTAGTCTTATGTTCGCGTATGTTTTGTTTTTCTATCAAGCATTTTCCCTTTCCATTTGTAAAACTCTCGGGATCACCTCCAATAACAAGGACCTGGGCAATACGAGGCCTTGAAAAGCCAATCGTGTTCTCAACTCTAACTAGAATTATGTACTTCATACACCATCAGACAAGAGTCAAGAGATGTTATGTAAGAAGGTTGCAACTAATGGGATGTACTAAGAACTCTTTTGAAAGTGCATTACACCAAATTCCTCTTTATGAGAATGGCCAGGGAGAAAACCCCTTACCTGTTAGATATAAAAAAAGGTTAATATTGATACATATGCCATGCAATGCGGTAATTTCCTATGGAAATTAAATATGAAGAAATTCAGTAGAATATAGGAAAAGTTACTCCTTTATGAACAAGTCCACGGATGGAAGCCTGGAGCTGTATGCGGCGATCCAGAGGATATATCTCAAGGTGATGGCAATTTCTATGCATCAGCCACGCCCATCGTGTGTGGGAAAGGACAATAACTATACGGAGTGAAAGGAACACCAAGTTCATTTTTTTTTAACACAGTACAGACGCAAGCGCTCATATACACGCGCATACACTCACTCTATGAACGCACACACTCACACCCTATCCCTATGAGCACCTCCGAAAGACTGAGCCGGCATATCATCTTGAAATTTACGAAGTCACCGTAGGCACATCGTCGTCGACGGGAACGTCTCCTCCCACTGAATGCACATCGCCGGAAATCCTGAAACAAATCCAGGAATAAATGCGAGCACTAGGATTTGAACCCTGGTGGGCTGGGGATACCACAGTCCCTCTAACCATCCAACCACAGATTGGTTCGCAGGAACACCAAGTTCATTGAGATGTGAGTTATAGCTTTTTAGTTTTGCAACTTTATGTTGTCATTTCCGAGCAACTGCTGTTGCAGTTGTTTTGTGACACATGTGTCTCTTAACTCTTGAGAACTCAGATACATATGTGCTCTCCATTTTCTTGTATGACCAATATGTAGAATACCATTGATTTAGTATCACCAATATGATCAATTTGTCCGTGGTGCATTTTCAAATCCCAAAACTGGGAAACAAAAATGCAAAATATATCTATTAAGACACTAAGCTCCTAGAATTGGAGCCTCACGGTGCATCGGGCCTCTGGGCATGCTATGGGAGCCACCTGCAAGGGTGTGTATCGTGGGGTCGGCCGGTTTTTCCAGTTTTGAAAAGGTATTTCCTGGTTTATGTTTTTCTTTCTTTTCACTATTTTCCAACTATTTTAGTTCTTTTTCTTAGGGTTTTCCTACTTTATTATTTTCTTTTTCTTTTTATTCTTTTTCCTTTTATTTTCTCACATGATAATTCATGAATATTTATTAAAAATTCTGAACATTTAAAAAGACTATGAACATTTTTTTAAACACATTGAATCCCTGAACATTTTTATAATTCATGAATTTTTTATTTATTCTTGAACTCTTTAAAAATTACGAACTTTTTCAAATTTGTGAACATTTTTGGTAATCCATGAATATTTTTAAAATTCAAGAACAATTTTTTTACAAAAATTCTTGTTTTTACAATTCACAACATTTTTAAAATCCAATATTTTTAAAATATGTAATCTTCATTTGATTTAATGAACTAGGAGTGGAGCGAGGAAAAAAGGCTAAGCGAGCGAGTGAAGAAGGGAGAAAGCGTGAGCTTCATGGGGCAGCTCATGTTAGTGTGGAAACAACAATTCCACGATTTCAATGTGGAGTAAGAGCTCCCAAGGAGATCACACAACCATCACCAGCTGACACTTATGTCGAAACATGTGAGTGCAACTCCAACGCGGTACCTCAAAGTACCCCTAAAATGTCTAGACCGCACTTTTTGATATCCAACGGGGTACCTCAAACGTCTGCATACTGGACTTGATGTTTAAATTCTCACAAATTGATAAAAAAATATGGGGGACCTTTACGAGAGTCCGGACCTCCGACTGGCCAACAAAAGCCACCACATACCCCACGCCACAACCCCTATCTCCTCTCTCTCTCTCTCTCTCTCTCTCTCTCTCCTCTTAGAAGCACTCCGAGGTCGAGGGAACGGCTCATACCTTCCTACTCCGTTGTGCCACCGTCGCGCTCCCATACCCCTCCATCTCCACGCGTCGATATGGTAAGTGTCAGCAGACGCGGGTTGCCCGCCACTACCACCGCCAGCGAAGAAAGCCGCACATACTCGCTTAGATCCCACATCGACAAATCGTACATGGGGAAGGAGACGACCTCCATCATGCGTAGCAGCGTCTCCCGCTTGAGCGTGCAAGGACAGAGGCGCATCACCGCACGGCGAGCTGATTGGTGTCGGGCCGACGGGTGCAGGTTGGAGACAACGCCTCCACGAACCTTGGCAGCCCCCGGGGCACTTCTTGGATTCTTGCGTCACTTGTGCTGTGATGAGCTGTCGCGCCAGACAAATATATTATTTTTACGGGATATCATTTGGTGGCTCCCTCCCTAACTCTATGCTGTCGGTGGACATGTTCCAGGCGTGTCCACATGCATTTGAGGTGTCCGTTTTAAGGTATAACATTGCAATTTCCCTAAGAGGACCACACAACCACACACCTAACAGCTCCACTGTTGTCATACAAATCCCAATACGATATGTGAATTACAAAAACACCACCATAATATAATTAAAATCCATACAAGCATAAGTAAAACCACAAACAAAACAATCGGCCATAATAAACTAATAGAAAAAAAGAATTAATCCCACAAGTAAGGAATGATGCAGCAAAACGCGTGTTAGCCTCTCGTATAGAGTGTGGATGGACCAAACAGTCGACGGTGGAAAATCAATTTATTAATTATGGTTAAACCATTGCTTAATTAACGGTCTACATATGCAGGTGGTGGTGTGTTGATGCGCGGTGACACTGGGAGGTGGCTCGGCCGGCGGCGCCTGGTTGGCGGCCGTGGATGGCGCGCAACAGCGAGCGGGGATGCCCCGTGCCGGAGTGGATGAGGCCGCCTTGGCACATTTTTGTTTCTTCACGGCCCGCGAAGTTGTCGCACGCACATGATGGTCGGCGTGGGACGAGGCCGCACTGGCCCATTTCCGCGAGATTGAAGCGTCCAAGGTGCATTTCGGGCTAGCAAGTCCTGCCGCTGCCGCAACTAGCTTAGCTATAGGTTTAGTTTTAGTTTTAATCTTCTATATGTACCAAGTCAATAGTGCGACTAATTTTATGCCCCTATCTATGAATTAAATCGATCATACTTCTAATTCTATGAATGAAATCATTTGTGCTAAACTTCTGTGTGCTCTATGCGCATGGATGAGAATTAGGGAAGATAGAGTTATAAACTTATAATTAATGACATACCATTCTCGCGCGCGGATAATTTTGAAGGTTCTGCTTTCGCTGATTCTGAGTTTGCGCGTTGCCTCAGGAACCTCCAGAGTGTTATAGACGGCCTTCCATTCGCATTTTAGAGGTTGCAAATATATCGACTCTGCTAAAATTACTTTAAGCTATGCTCAGTTCACTTGAAAATGGTACATTTGATTTGAGGAAAAGTGACTGGCACCTAATTTATTTACATCGGTACATATGCATGTTTTATTTCTCTTGCACATATCTACTTGTTGTATCATGTGAATTAGTGTGAGGCCCACTATATTATACTCCCCCCGTTTGAAATTACTTGTCGCAGAAATAGATAAAAATGAATGTATCTAGAACTAAAATACGTGTAGATACATTCATTTCTCGGAAAAGTCGGACGGAGTATATGTTATGCAGTTAATTTAAAATATATCAGTGGACCGAGGGCCAATAATTTTTGATTAATGTGATATCTTATAAGAATTCATTGGATGGAGGTCTAGTATTTTTCTAATTAATGTGGGAATTATAAATATCTAGGGCCATTATTTCTGATTAATGTGGATTTTTCACAAATCCATTGCATCGGGTACTGGTATTTTCCAATTAATATGAGATTTTCTAACATATTTCTGTTGCTCCTGGTTCACCGTGTATTAATTTTATTATTTTATAGAAATTTTCTAATTAATGTGGGGCCAATATTTCCTTATTAATGAGTAATTTTCTAGCTATTTATGTTGCCGCTTTTTGGAGCAAGAACGGTAGAATGGTTCTTCTATTTCTGTTGTGCCTGATTCGTCGTATATGACATTAAGTATTTAGTACTCCCTTTGTAAAGAAACATAAAAGCGTTTAAATTACTATTTTAGTGACCTAAAGTAGTGACCTAAACACTCTTATATATTTTTTAAAGTGAGAGTAGAATAGAATATTAGAATAGATAATTTGCAAAAAGAAAAATGGTGGAATAAATAGATAATCTTCTGCATTAATTCATGTTTTCATCACGTAATCTTAAAATACAAGGAACAAACTACAACTACAAATGCAATTAGTTCAAGGGCCTGGAGCATGGACGCACGGGAGCAATAGAAAAATAGATGAAAAGTTATTTTCATACCCTGTTGTAAGCCCAAGCCGCACTGAAAAACATGTCTTGCCCTGTACATGATATTGCAAAACTAAGGGCATCTCCAGTGCCAACCCTCAAACCGTCCGCATACGTTGGTTCTGACTCGGTTTGCTCCGCGGTCCGGAGGCACTTTCTCCCGCAAAGTGGAGACAATTGGGGGGGTGGGGGGTGCGGGAGTTCGGACAGTAGCCACGTTGGACTCCGACATCCCAGGCCCACTAAATCCGCCCTCCCGGCACCATTTTCATCCACTCCGTCACTTCTCTCCCTTGCTTTGCATCCACACCGTTCACCTTCGCCGCTGCCGCTGTACCTCTCCGACCATCACGCATGCATTGTCGGACGTTCGCAACCAGCACCGACGCGCCTGCACCCTTTTGCGATGGCGCTATGCACCCTGGAGCCGTTTGTACCCATGTACACTCCACTACCCTGTCGACGACCTCCATGACGGCCACCACGCCCGACAGGTGTTCGGTCAAATGCCATTGAGCTTATTTTCGGACGCCATTTTCGTTTTTTTAGAGTAAGAAGGATGGTGGGGTACTCGACCATGGAGGATGAGTTGTTGTGTAATGCGTGATTCGCTATATTCACGGATTTCATAGGTAGGAGCAGAGGGGGGACCTTCTGGCAGCAAGTGCATGAATCGTTCCACGCACGAAAGCACATTCGCCCTACAACAAGCAAATCATTCATGATTGCAATGTGAAGTCGTTATCGTATCGATAGTACGCCATCCAAACCATATGTCGTTTTGTCATGTCTTTGCTCAGCTGGAGGCATTGCGGCCATTGCACGCGGCAAAGGAGGAGATCGTCAATTTCACTTCTTCTTCCTGAACTTGTTGATTGAAGCATTCATTCACTCAATGTTGCTCTACACATTGTATAGCCCGTACGCGCTTTCGTGATGTGCCACAGGAAAGAGGAACAACCATTTACGTACACAGACTATTGGATGAAGCTGAAGGGGCAGTATGTGTGGGACGACATGATCCGTTATTGAAAAACCTGTTGGACACCGGATTTGAGACATTATTGTACTAGACTTTTTTGCATGCTATGTATGAATGATTTGTGCTATTTTATTTCCGAACTTTGATGAATATGTGCCGGTTTGCATGAATTTCGTCCGCTAAATTGAAACCCGGCTTGAAATGCATGCATGCAATGTTGGATGGCCGGCTCCGGCATCCATGTCTGCGGAAGGATACCAGAGCAAATTTGCAGGCCAACATTGATAATGCCCTAACAGAGCTTACAGAGAAGAACGAGGCATGCTACTATGATCAATGGTCCCATTGCGGGAGCTAAATTCAAAAGTTGGCAAATTTTGGGCCAACATTTACACCGATTGCATTGTGAAGTAGTAGTAATACAAGTAAACCTGGAATAGTTTGAAAACTAGATTGAAGCCAGCCCGAACCATACGACTCTACCTCTTTCATCCAAACCAGTCCAATCCAAAATTTAACCACCATTATCCAGATCAAACGTATTATACAAGAGAAGAACAATTAGACACACAACACAATAGATGTAGCATAGGTTGATACCAAACACTACTAATTAAGAGAACACACAGTACTTCCACTACAGGTGATCTAACGTAGAATCAACATGTTTCTTACCCTTAACCAGGCAAGGCATAATAACCAATATAACTTGTACGTAGATGAACTACTTTACGTGATCAAACAACGCACAAAGAAATCGACATCAAACGGACAAAGAAATACACATAAACCCACTTTACATCATCCAGAAGTTCACCACGGTTCATCATCGGACAAGTTCTAACCTTGAACAACTAAAAACAATAATATAAACAGAGAAGGAGCGAGATCACCACTTCCTCGCCGGCCCTTTGCCATTCCGATCGTCGGCGCTGTTGTAGGCGTCCGCTGTGGGTGGTGGATGGAACAAGTCGCCGTCTTCATCCGCTGGACGACCTTGTCTGCTGCTTCTGATTCACCACCCGAGCCACCTCCGCTGCCTCGTGCTCCGACTGCTCAATGGCAAGTCGGAGCGCCTTCTCGTTCTTCCTCCATAGCAGGCGAGCGTCCATCTCTGCCATCACCAGCAACCAACGGTAGACCCAAGCGAGGAGTCGTTTGCCCTTGTCGGCCTCCGCCGACAACCCGTGGCGGTGGCTCACAGATTGCTCCGCCGCGGCCCTCTCCCTTGCCCACTGCCTCTCGCGGTGGGCGGGGCGCGCCTTCAATTCCGGCGTGCATCTCCGGGCCAGCGGACCGCGCAATAGCACCCACCGCTGCACTTGCAATGCAGTGGCCGGCAGGGGAAGGCGATTGCGTGGGTGCGTCGCGGACTGTGCAGCCCTTGTGGAGCTGCACGCGGGCAGGGAGTGGCCAGCTGCGGTGTCCGCGCTACGCCGGTGCGGGAGCAGCGACGGGGAAGATCCGGAGATGCCCCCCTTTCCACCTTGGACCGCTCCAGCGCAATGCGGTGGGCCAGCTCCTCGTCAACGTCGAGGTCGAAGTCAGAATGGATATCGGAGCTCAACATCTTCTCAGTAGTTCATCCATTACAGGCAGCACTACTTTTAACTACACCTATGTTACTTGCAACAACTGTTCTGTGCTAACTTTTGCAGCATTACATCCATTACCATGCCCAGTTGAAACATCTCAGAACACATGCTTTCTCTAAACAGGATAAAAACAATGTAAAATATACAACACTTGTCAGGCAAAATATGTAAAGAATCTTCGGTTCTTCAGTTCTTAATTTATTTCTCTTTATAAGCTGCAAAGCAGATCTTCAGTTCTTAATGTATTTCTGCAGTAATGCCCAGAAATACAAGGAACAAACTACAAATGCAATTAGTTCAAGGGGCTGGAGCATGGACGAAAGGTTACTTTCATACCCTGTTGTAAGCCCAAGCCGCACCGCATATAGCAGCTAGACAGACCTTGTCTTGCCCAGTACATGATATTGTAAAACTAACAGAAGTTACAGAGAACAACGAGGCATGCTACTATGATCAATGGTCCCATTGCAGGAGCTAAATTCAGAAGTTGGCAAAATTTGGGCCAACATTTACTACAGCCAGAAATTAAGCACCAGACTGCATTGTGCTAAGTAGTAATACAAGTGAAGAACAAGTAGACACGCCTAAATAAGATAGCATCAAGCACAATAGATGTAGCATTAGGTTGATACCAAACACTACTAATTAAGACAGCAAACAGTAGTTCCACTACAGGTGATCTAACATAGAATTAACATGTTTCTCAAACTTAGCCGGGCAAGGCATAATCAAAATAACTGAACATTAGACTAGAAGGGAAACATGAAGAATTACATGGCCTTCTTGTCGGTCGGTCATCGAGATCACCATCCCCAGAGTTGAACGAAGACCTGCCAGCATCTTATGGAATTTGTTGCAAGGCCAGTTGAGACTCCGGGATGTTGATGGTGTAGCTGGAGAGAAGGTGAATGATCGTCCAAGGACGGTCAGCGACCAGGACAAACTGCTTGTCGTGCTTCACGAAATCAGCAGTTTCAGAGATCCTCTCTACTTTCCTGTCCTTGATGTTGCACTTGCAGATATGAGCGGACAACCCCAGAATTTCAGTGTAGTAGACGCAGTTTGCCTCGATGCCTGGGAACTTGTTGGCATCGATGGCCAGGGACCTCTGGTGACCAATGAAGATGGCATAGTTGTTGATGCTGTCCAAAGCCACAAGCTTACCTGTCTCCTTTTTGAAAACAGAGATCGATCCCTCGACATTCGTGACGAACATATGTCTAGGCAAACCCACTGGAAAAAACATGACGTCGACAGCCATCAAGAAACTGTGTAAACTAGCAGTTGCCTTGAGGAGGTCTTTTGCATCATCTGCGGAGACATTGCCCACGGCCGCCTTCCGCACGAAATTGTAAAGTGTTTGCTCCGGCTCGCGGGCGAAGAAAGTATTGCTTTTGTAGCCGGCCCAGTAAAATTTGTGAGATGTGTCGCAGAACAAGGCGAGCCTGAACGAAGAGCTGTTGAGGAAGACGGCCGGAGCGGATCCCAGGTCGGGGGGCACGGCCGCCAAGAAACGGACGACGACACCGGTGAGAGGGTTGAGCACGCGGGCCGCGTGAGGAGGGTCTTTTTCCGCCAGGACCAAGTAGCCGCCATGAGTGGTGGCCACGATGAAGTAATCGCTGAGCCGCGGGAACTTCTTGCGGAGGAAGCGGCCGGTGTCGGTGTTTAGCAGGAGCATCTCTTCTCCTTGGCTCGGGAAGACCTCGTCGAGGACGATCCAGAGGCGCGGGCGGAAGCGGGGGTCGAAGGCGTCGCTCCTGGGGTCGTCGGTGGCGGCGCGCCAGCCGGAGCAGACGGCGCGGTAGTCCATGTAGCAGTCGATGTCGTTGGTGGCCAGGAGGGAGTCCGCGACGTGCCGGACGAGATCGGGTGGGAGGGCGGACCAGCCTGCGGCCGGAGGGGGCGGCGAAGTTTGCAGACGAGTCGAACCCTCCTTATTCCTCTTCGCGGGCGGGGGAACAGGGGCAGACATGGCTGGGGAGGAGGAGGGAGGCGGCGCGGGGAGAGAGAGAGGGGTGGGGGGATGTGGCCGGAGCCGGGCAGGCTGCTGGTGTCTTTGGGGCGGCGGGTGGAGAAGAGAGTGAGGCGCCGGCGGCTGATTTGGGGAGGAATCAGAGAGACTGAGGGCTCTGCGCCTCTGCCGCTGTGTGCTCTCCGGGACAGGAATAAAATGTGTGCGATTTGCGCTGCTATCTCTACCATTTATTACCTCCATACCAAAAAAGATTGTCTTAGATTTACAGATACAGATGTACTCTATCTAACTGTATCTAGAGAAATCCAAAAGAAACTTTTTGAGACGGGAGTATAAGGAAAGACGGCTGCTACGAATCACCCAACTGATTTCCTGGGGTCCCCAATCGTTCGATCAAAGTCCCGACAAACGTAGGATTAAGTCAACTTAGCCACGTTATTCTCACGCAATACAATGCCTTCGTGGCCTCGTCCTCCTTCCCTAGCAGCCAACGTATCAGCTGCTACCGGGGACAAAATGTGTGTGTTGTTGTATCTGCTGCTGTTTGCGCTGCTGTAAAAGAAACAGAGAAAGCGATGGCTAAACTATTTGCACTGATTGGTGTTATTTTGGTGTTGCACATTATTTTTCAGAATCACTACATCAGATTTTTAGCATCTGGGATCTAACGCTGGTTTGGCCGTAGATCAAACTGCACGCATCTAAAAGCACTCTAGGTAGCCATGTCAGCTTTTGTGAGCTTTCGATACAGGGTCGAACCGAGCGAGCTTTTGTGTGCTGCTGTAAAAGAACAAAAGCGAGAGGGACCAAGAGAAATTGCCAATGACGTGTTTGGTAGTCTGCATTTCTCTGAAACAGGCCCGCTGGATGTAAATTTGGTATGTTTGATAGACTCTCCAAGCCAGGCCTGATAGGAATAGCTAAATCGGGCGTTTTCTTTCAGCTAGGCTCGGTCAATGGAGGGGAGGGGAACGCAGTACTGAGCTCGTGCTGAGCCGGGAGATGGCGCGAGCTCACATGCACCCCTGAAAAAGCAGCAGGAGGAATTGTGTCACCTTCCGCTGAATCGGTTGCCCTATATAGCCAGCTCACCGCCCGAACCCCCGCCACCATCCCTCCCCCCCCTCCCCCCCCCAACCTCTTCGTCCCCCGCATGGATTTGTCGCTAACGAGCGGTTAAGCGGCATGTCTTCTCAGGCTGGTGGTAGACGACGGTGTCGGAGCTAAATCCGACAAATCCCTCACTAGGGTATCCTAAGCTAGACTACTTGGTGTGATGGTCACTAGGACATCAGATTTAACCAATTTGGGGCTCTCACGAAGAAGACAATACCCTACGTCCTGCTTTTTTTTGTTGCATTGGGATGTATCGAGAATACAAAGTACCGAGATTGTAATGTGAGATGTCTATCTATGAGCTCGGACCCAGGTTTATATAGCATATCGGGGACCCTACCGACAAAGACTTCCGCCCCGCTTTATATATAAAGCTACACAGCCGAACCAATACATGGTGATGAGAAGAACCTCTTACAAAGCAGATCAAAGGAAAATACAAGAAAATAAGAGAGATCATACCCTACCATAAGGCCACCTAGACTACCAACATGGACGAAGACTCGCCACCAAGGCAAACCACTGGACCTCATTTCACCACTCACTCCAAGTTACCGCCGGAGAGGGCCCCTGCCCTCCCTCTCCGGATCGTGGAGCCCGAACCTGCATGCCACAACCACGGGCCGCGAGTGGAACCGACAAGGACCCGTGTAAAAGATAGGAGGTAAGTGAATCCGGCTACGCTAGAGCCGAGGGAGCCCCAAGATAGGATCTGAACATGCCTGCCGATGGCAGCGTGGAACACTAAAGGTAACCTGGGCTCCATGATGACGCCCTTAAGAGGGAAACGACACATCGTGCCGTCAAGACCGAGGGACCGGTCAGGGGTTTTCACCCGAAGCCCTGGCTTGGCGAGAGGAACCTCAACGACACCCCAAGATGGATGGGACACCCACGGGCATCGTCATCGCTGGTGCAGAAGCACAAGGCTTTCGCCTGGATTCTCTCAACCTCGCCACACCGAGGAAACTCCAGCACCTGTCCACCCAGAGAGAAGACATTGCCGCCACCAAACAAACCTCTAGAGCACGATCGAGGAATCAACACTGCCGATGCGCCGCTGAGACCAGGATCACCCAATGCCGCATCCGCTGCAGCCCACATGACCAGAAGACGTGACCATCACCGCCGCCAAGCCGCGTGTTGAAAGCCGAACTGGCGGACCGCCACCCGAGGCCGCCGCCCCGGTGTCCAGAAGAATCCACCATCAAGCACAAACCTCGCACACCGCCGGCCGACATTGATGTGACGCCCCCGGCCCGACCGTGCACTAATCATACACGCAATTGCACACGATCAAGCCTAAGGACTCACGGGAAGATATCACAACACAACTCTAAAACATAAATAAAGTCATACAAGCTTTATATTACAAGCCAGGGGCCTCGAGGGCTCGAATACATAAGATTGCGTACAAGCGTCAGCGGAAGCATCAGATATCTGAGTACAGATATGAAATAGAAACAGAAAGGCCTTTAGAAAGGCGGGGCAAAATAAAATACTACGATCGAAAGGCGAAGGCCTCCTGCCTGGGACCCTCCGATCCTACTCCTGGTCGTCAGTCAACTCGTAGAAGCATCCATCCTCTGGGTAGTAGTAGTAGTCGATCGACGGGGCATCTGTCTCAGGGGCTCCGTCATCTTGGTCACGTCAAACTGATATGGGGAGAAGAGGAAAACAAAGCAACCGTGAGTACTCAGAAGTACTCAGCAAGCAAGGATCTACACTACATATGCCATTTTCAAAGAGAGGCTGTATATGTGGACTGGGCTGCAGAAATGCCAGAATAGAGAGAAGGCATAGTCCTATCGAAGACTAGCATCTTCAGCGGTCTTGCAGCAATAGAAAAGAGTAGAACAGTACAATATAATGTAGCAGTATCATTAAGTCTCAACCTCACCTAGAGATCCTTTCTCGACTCCCTGCGAGAAAGCAATCCCAGGGGTGCACCAACTTACCCAACACGCTCGATTAACTCCGGCCGGACACACTTTCCTGGGTCATGCCCGGCCTCGGCCAAACGACACACCGCAACCCTACCTACAGCTCAGCAGAGAGGTCCCCGTCGGTCTATATCCTAAGCGCTCAGGGTTCATGGGCCATCGCCCTGTGCACTCCGGGTCGTTGCGAGCAGAGCGAATCTCGGTACCACCCCTCAGGATGGCGCCGGCCCAGCCCGGCCGCAGTGCTGAACTGGACGTCTGACAGAGCTTTCGGCTGATGCATACGATGCAGAACGCCCATACTATGCCCACGTGATGGTTAGTGCTATCAGGCCAGAGACCTGCTCGGATCAAATATCCAAATCGTTAATGGACTAGGGCTTGCGGTAACGAGCAGAGACTCACGAAAGATGTGACCCCGTCGCCCCGTCTTGAGGACTTGCTGCAAGGGTTAAGAATGCCCGGCCGCGCCTCGTATTCACCACTCGGGCACCACACTGGCACCCGTCTTCACCACACTCGCCTCTCAGGCGCACGCGGGTACCCCTCAGGGTCGACCCGCCTATCCAAGTAACAGTGTAATGTCCAAGTATCCGTGTGTCCATAACATCAGGGGAATCCGAGGTATCACCCTCGTTGGATTCCTACTCGATGTGTATGTCAAGGTGAACTCGGAGGATTCACCCTCGATGGGTTCACACTTGAGGTGTTGCACGACAGCGTCGTTACCGGAAGTGGTGAAGGAGGAATCACCCTCGATGACCACGACCGAATAGCTACTCTACAGAGTTAACATCAGGAGTGCTACAAGAGGTTTCACCCTCGGCACTCGATAGTAACGCTGCAGTGTCGTTACAACTAGGGGGGGTGATGTGCGGTGTCGGGGCCTGGTCTTCAATCCCGTTGATCGGGTCTTCTGACAATCCAGCGCGGCAGTCGGGATAAGTGGGGTCACTGATAGGTCTCTACCCAGCCTATACTAAGCAGTTTAGGATATGCAGGTAATTATCAACAGCAGGTTACAGTAAACAGGCTATGCATCAGAATAGGTAAAGCAGCAGCAGCAGCAATTCTAATGCAAGCATGAGAAATAGAATGGGCGATATCGAGATGATCAAAGGGGGGGGGGCTTGCCTGGTTGCTCGGCGGCAAGGGCAAGGTTGTCAATGGTGTCTTCGGGCTCCGGAGCTGCGTTGGTCTCGGGGACGACGTCGGTGTCGGGGGCTACCGAGAGAGAAGAGGGGGAGGAAACAGTATAAATACACAGCGAACAAGTGCAGCACAAAGCATAACATGGCAATACGCGGTGACAGAGGTGATCTAACGCAGTGCTGGGTGATACTGGCGAAGGTGGGATTCATCCGGGAATGTTTTCCCGGTTCCGGACATTTATCAGACAGATGACCGGAGGGGAACGGTTGCATGTTCGGATAGTTAGGGACATGTGACGGACGAACGGACCGCGCATTCGGATTCGTCTCGTCGTTCTGAGCAACTTTCATGTACAAAGTTTTTCGATCTGAGTTACGGATTATTTAATATGATTTTCTAAAGTTTTTATTAATTTCTGGAATTTATTTAATTATTTAAATTAACATTATCCGAAACAGTGTAAGTGACGTCAGCATGACCTAATCATGACGTCAGCAGTCAACGGTCGGCTGACCAGGGTCAAACCTGACCAGTGGGGCCCACATGTCAGCCTCTGATTAGTCTAAACAGAGTTTATTTTTAACTAATCAACTAATTAGGCTACTGGGCCCACATGTCAGTGTGTAATTAGGTTAAAATAATTAACTTAATCAAAATAATTAATTAACAGGCGGTGGGGCCCGTGTGTCAGTGACACAGTCGGCCCAGTCAGCAGCGCTGACCAGTCAACTGGGCCAGCGGGGCCCAGCGGTCAGTGGCACAGGCGGTGGGGGCCACGTGCCACGTCGGCGCCGGCCACCGGAGCACGCCGGTGAGCTCGAACGCGGCGCCGAGCTCCGGCGAGCCCGGGTTTCGCCCACAGGGCATCTCCGAGGGCGTGCTTGGGCTCTAACGAACGGGCGCAGCGAGCCGCATCGCGTGGTGGTGGTGGTTGGCCCTGGGGGTGGTCGGAACGACGCCGGCGACGACGGTTGGCGGCGGGGCTCTCGGGTGGTGCTCGGGCGCGTGGCTGCAGTGGGCTAGCGAGCAAAGCAAAAGGCGGGGCGGCCTCTACGGCTCACCAGGAGCACGTTGGTGCTGCGGGACCGAGCCGAGCGGCTCTGGGAGCGCAGCAATGGCAGCGATGGCGGCGGACAGAGCACGAGCACGGTGGCGGCGAGCTACGGCTACGGGGAGAGCGCAGGGAGAGAGGGAGGAGGACGGGGGTGCTCACGTAGAACCTGTAGGTGTGCGTAAGCGAGCTCGGGGAGGGCTTGCCGGAGCGAATCGACGACGGCGCGCGGCGGCGATCCGAGGAGGGAGGAGGGATCGAGGAGGCGCTGCGGTGGCTCCGGGCTTCGGTTAGTTGGCGTAGCCGACGTAGTCGACGTCGAGGAGCACGGTGGGCACGTTCGCGAGGCGGGGCGGTGACGGTGGCCGCGTAGCTCAACCGCGGCCGTCCATGGCGGCGTCGGGTGAGGTGGGAGAGGAGAGGGAGGAGGCAGGGAGAGGGGGAAGTGAGTCAAGGGAGTGCCAGGGGGGTCGAGGAGGGGGCCTTGTAGGCGCTGGCGTGGGCGCGGCGTGCTGTCGAGCAGCGGTGAGGGGGGCCTGGCCGCGCGCGGCAGGTGCTCGACAGCGCGCGCGTGAGCAGTGCGAGGTGAGGGACGGCGCGGGGGTGGGCTGGGCCGCGCTGTAGCAGTAGGCCTAGTGCACAGTAGATCCTTTAGGCCTTTTTCCTTTTCTCTTTTTCTGTTTCTTTTCTTTTCTATTCTGTTAATTGTTTAGGCCCCAAATGGTTTTTGTAAAAAGGGAGACCTAGTCCATAAATACCAGTGCTTTATATCCTAACACTAAAAACTGGTTTGGGCAAAACATCATTTCATATTTGTTTTAAATAAATTAAAAGGTTACTAAATGTTATTTTCAGCCACTGTTTTAAGTTGTTTGAGTCACTTATCCAATTTTAATAATGTTGTTTACAATTTTAACATAGCCTCTGATTAATCTACTATTTATTGAACATTTTAGTTCTTATGTTGGACAACTTTTATATTTCACTTTCATTTAAATTTGAATTTGAGTTAGGAGTTGAAATGCAATATGATGCAAATGATGATCATGCACTGTTAAACAAGATGACATGGCATAATCAAAAGGGAGATTACTGTAGTTAACCACCGGGGGTGTTACAATTGATACATTTGATAGAGATGACACACCCCAACCCTTGTCTGCGCCTCCCAACCATCAGCCAGGAGGCCGAAACAGGGCAGAACGCCAATGACGGAATCACCACCGAAGATTGGACGGCGTCCATGGCCCCTCTAGCCACGGCCACCAGTCCGGCTCTGCAGCCACCACCTCGCCTGCGAACAGGCCATGCATCTGGCCGGAGAACCCCACTGGGCCATGGATCTGGGCCGCAACAGACTTGCGATGGTGAGACCCCAGGTCCGGCGAGGCGAACGTCGGCCCCCCAGCCGCGCGCACCATCACCCCAGGCGACCAGGCTCCTTGGAGTAGCGGAGGAAGCCCCGCCAACGGCCCCTGGATCCGATCGCACTAGAGCCGCCCCCGCCACAAGAGACCAGCCACGCAGCCCATCGCATCGGATCTCAACATCCATGACCCTGCCATCAACGCCCACCGACACACCGCCGTGCCCCACGTCGGATCCCGTGAACACCAGTGATGAGCGGGGGGAGAAAGAGACCCGCCGCCACCCACACCGGCCGGGCTTTGCCCGACAGCGCACCCAGGCAGCAGCGAGGAGAGTGGAAGGGGAGAGGGAGCCGAGGCTGGCGGCGGCTAGGGTTAGTCGACTACGTACGGGGAGGTAGAATCATCCACGAATCTAGCTTCTTGTCTTGTACGTCAAGTCTTCTGGAATCTTCCGATTATACGCCATGAGCGGCCCCATGTGGCCTAGGACGAAACTGCTAAAGTGGGGTCTCAGCTCGGCCTACCGGACCGCGAACCATCATGATGAGAGGCCCATTAGCCGGGACACCATCAGTAGCCCCTGAAAAGGTCTTGAAGCATGACTGCACCTTGGGCCATCAAAGTGGCACGTCGTCTTCGGTCGCCAGTCTTGAAACGGGTTCAACGAAACATCTTCTGAACACTGCCTTCACATAACCGACCTCCTTATGCCGAGCTGCTCTTCCAGGTGATGCAAACCACCTTGCTCTTGAAAATGATGAAGGAGTATAGCCGAGATGCACTTCGGAAATCTTTTCCCGGGCTGCCGGTCAGTTGGCGGGAAGAACTCCTGCGGTCCATCATAAAGGTTATCCGGTCAGGGTCTGACAGGCCTGATCGTTCTTATCAACTGGCACACCTGGCCACATGGCGTTCTTGACCTAGTGGTCAACGTGAGTGCGGGAGTGGGTCAATGAACGTACGTCCTATCAAGAGGGGTTGTGCGCCTCGATCCCCGGACAGAGATTAATGGCAACCCCTCGATCTGCATGTGTCATTAATGCTTTAATGAAGGGATACAAAGGGATTTGTTGCCACGCGGCTGGTTTAACCTACCGGTGTTATGCTTTCCCTGCCCTTATATAGAAGGAGGTGGCAATACGAGGCATGATTTACGCTCTCATTCCCTCAGTACCCTTCTTCTTCCTCGCACCTAAACCTCAAGTCCTCGAGCACTCCACCATCCTTCGGCACCTAGCTTCTCTCCCACACACTCCAGCGCTCCTTCCCCGAACGTCATGGCCGAAGAGTGCCGCCTGAAGAAAGACGGTCAGGTGGTCAACACTGGCAAGGCACCCACGATGGATACAAAGCAGAGGGTTTCTTTTCCCTAACAAAGGGGAAGTGGAAGCGCTGAATCAATGTGCGCGCCCACCTGGACCGGCTCTCCGAGGCCGGCTACCTGTTGCCACCGGAGTGTGCCTCCCTGTAGGCGCTGCTCATCATCAAAGACGGCGTTGCCTGGTAGGAGACGGTGTCCAAGCCCAACGCCAAGGACAATAAATGGGTATATTTCGTATAGAAATCATTTATCAGTCAAAATCGTGAACTAAATTTAAAATTGAACACCTCACTTAAATGAGAGAGCTCCTTCAAAAATTGTTTACCAAGTCAAAATTAAGACCCCAATCCAAAACCAATGTCCTCAGTTGAATTAGAGGCCTTCATCCCCTAGGGAGTAATAGATAGACTAGCAGCTTTAGCGGCGAGCCCTGCCCAAAAGAAGAAAAAATAGTAAAAATAAATATAAGTTACTATAAGCTAGCAAATATTCAATTTAGAAATTCTTAGGAATGTAGGATTGAATAATATGGATATTTAAAACGTAGATCGAGCTCAGATGCTTCTAGATTAACATTTTAAAAAAAATCAGGTAATTGTTTGGGCAACAAATATGCTCCTGTGTTCTAACTACGTGCAAAATTTTGTTAATAAATAGATGTCATTTGTTGTGCTATTTAGAAACAAACAAAATTGATGCTCTGACGAAGTTCAGAGATAAGCATTTTAGAGTACCTGTCGGGGCAGGGACAAGATATCCCAAAAATTAACCCCTTGTGTCATCACCAGCCCAGGATTACCGTTACTGGTGGACACATCCTTGTTACAGATTACCAAGCTATTACAAGAATTGGATACAAGACCATGAAGGTCTAATGATACAATAGTGACTCCGGTGGTGGATGACGGAATTGTCTCGCGGTTCTTCAACGTTGATGGGGCTCCATTCCCCACAGGAACGGCTGACCTGAATAACTCCTATCCCGCATGGCTGCCATCCTAGGCTTCGCACGGACATCGCTGTGGTACTCCTTGTAGAAGTCCTGACCTGGCCAAGTAAATAGCCAGGGACAAGCCTGTGAGTACGTTTGAATGTACTCGCAAACATCAGGAACAAAAGATATACCGAATGCAACAATTAAATTATATGATCATGATGAACCACACTATAAGCGTATGCTCATGATGGACTTAAATGCCTACTGACAGGAATTAAATCATGGCATGATAAAATATTAGCATATGCAAAAAAATGAATATATGGAAATGTTAGTGATAAACAGGGAAAGTTTAAGGAAAACAAAGTAAAAAAAATGCCGGTCGGATGTCAAGTGACACCACGGTAGGTCTTGAAGAGAAATGCCAATCGGGTGTCTAAAAGAGAAATTGGACGAGACAGGATCATCCGAGAACTCAGGCGACGCCACGAGAGGTCTTGAAAAGAAATTCCAGTCGGGTGTCAAGTGACGCCACGGTCGGACTTGAAGAGAAATGCCAATCGGGTGTCCACAAGAGTAGTGGCGTGATAAACCGCCTGTTAACTCGAGGGACGCCACGAGAGGTCTTGAAAAGAAATGTCAGTCGGGTGTCAAGTGACGCCACGGTCGGACTTGAAGAGAAATGCCAATCGGGTGTCCACAAGAGTATTGGGGTGATAAACCGCCTGTTAACTCGAGGGACGCCACGAGAGGTCTTGAAAATAAAATTGAGTGCCCGGGGTAGTCTAGCCAGCCCCTGAGACACTCAGGAAAATTAAAATAAGAGAAACAAGTTAGTTCACAATAATATGCATAACCATAAAAATTTTCACAGCAATAGTATTCAAATAACCATGGCGGCGTTAGTGATGATAACAATATCCTGCAAAATTGTTTAGGCCCAATTAATTATTTTTCTCCGAAGACCGACACTAAGACCGACACTTGACCAACCCAGACTGTAGCCCTTAACCGCGGACATGGCTATTCGAATAGATTTAAACTCTACAGAGGGTGTACTCTTTACCCACAAGTAAATGATTTCTTTAGTCAGTACCGTGACACTGACTAATTCCCTTTACGGTCTTTGGGTTGAAAACACACCTGACCAACACACACCAGCTTAACTTTCCGGATGCCAGGAATCACCCAAGGCATCGTTCAAGAAAAACTCTGAGACGGAGAGACCAACGTCCTGCATGGGATCACTATTAATACGCGCGGATTACAAGGGGTGCCCCCCTCTCAGTCACAACTGGAACACCCACGCCCCCTGACCCGATGACAGGATTTAGCCCATGGCCATTGGAAACCCTCATCGTGGCCCTCTGTACGGTGTGTGCATGGAAAGGGGTTATCAACTTACTAAACCATACCCTACCTGTGGCAGCACGAAACAAGTATGGGGGTTACCGAAACAAGACTCGATCTACGGTCGACTCACGAGGCATTAAGTTTCCTTCAACGGTTAGCACAACAAAGTATTCTTTCAACAGCAATACCAACAGGGCCACAACTCTTGCATGCTCCAACATGCACAACAAACAAGGCATGATCACGCTCCAACGTGATCATCCTTCTGCCGGTAACGATATTTCATTTATGCCTGCTCCTGCAAGTTAGTCATGGCAACACACGATGCACGGTACGATGAAACATGCCAACACTACACACATGCAAAATTAGCCATATGCCAGTTTTATTTGAATTCAACATATTCATGATGCAATTATTCTTGCAAACAACAACTATGCAATTCACCATATCAAGTGTTCAAGATGCTTGCCTTTAGTATGCAGAGATATTGGGTGCACTTCAAAAGTTTGAAAAGTTTCTTCCCTCCATTTTTCCTATTTTCAAAATATTTATATTACCACATAAAGCAAAAACAGTGCCAAAAATTACCTCAAATATTTTTAAAATAAATACTAAAATAATATAGACGAAAAATTAGAGATACCAGAAAAAGAATTAAATTATTTGGAGTTCATATGATTTATCTAGAGAGTTTCCAAGCTGAAACAATTGATTAAAAGGACTATTTATTTGACCCAGTGATCATAATGCTCAGGAAAAAAGTTCACCTAATCTAGATAAATAGAGCATGTTTTTATAAGACTAGAGAAATTTGTATCACTGGATTTGGATGTGAAATGGAGGTTGTGGAATTATTGGAAGTTACTGAAAAAAGAAAAAGAGAAAGGCAGGGGGCGCCCTGAGCGCTGCATAGCCGCAAAGCGATACTGGGCCGAGCCCAGTCAATCAGCTGCGCGGAAAGGCTGCGACGTCGATGGCGAAATCAGGAAATACACTTCCCTCGCGTGAAGACAACTTCTAGGGAAGCCGCCTCCACTTATCCGCGTGGCGAGGCTGCGGTCGCTGACAGTGGGGCCCGCGGACCCACTACTCAGGTTTGACCAGTCGCCCGCGCGCGCCCTCTCCTCCGGCCGAACAGAGGCGGTGCTCCGGCGAGGCTCGCCGCGAACGGCAGCGCCGTTCGAGGAGCCGAGGGTACCGTTGTGTTCAGGAGGGAGAGGCGGTTCGTCCGGTACTCGCCGCGGTAGCTAGGATGGACGGAGTTGCCGGCGACGAGGTCCTCGGCGGACGACGGCGTCGGACGAAAGAGGGACTCCGGTTCTGGTGGATTTCAGGATGAATTGAGGCGTGGAAATGAGGTGCGGTGGTTCTGTGAACCCTCTGGTGCAGAAAATTTGGGAGGGGAGGCATTGGTTAGCTCGGAATCAACCGAGGCAGAGCGGCGGCCGGTAGCTACCGGAGTTGGGGAAGACGGCCGTTTCTGGTCGTGTGGCTGCTCATGGGAGATCACTGAGGGAGAGGGAGGTTTACATAGGGGGAACGAGGAGTGGTCCATCACTGAGTGAGCTCGGGTGGGCTTAAATAGGCGGGGAGGGCCTGGCGCCGTGGCTTCCAGAGAGGTACGCGTCGGTGGCGGCCATTGATGGCGAGGACGAGGCTGTTGGGGTCGGTGGAGTGATCGGCGGGGTAGTACGAGTCGGTGGCCATCTGGAGTTAAGTGGGGGGGGGGGGTGAGCTGGCAGCTTTGGATAGCTCGGGCGGTGCCGTGCCCGAGCAAAAGACGGCGGCGGCTCGGGTCGGTGGCTAGCCGGCGGTGGGCGGTGCTAGGCGACGCAGGGGGATGTCAGTGTGGTCGATGGGTGATCAGTGGGTCAAGGGGGAAGCATAACGGAGGAGGGGAAACAGCGGAGATGTGGCAGCAGATCGATGCCAGTGCCTGCAATGCGCGTGCCCTGGCCGTGCTCCGGGCATGCACACCAGGTGCTCGACCCAATGCCAAGGGGCTCTAGGTTGGTCCTGAGGAGCTGGTTTTTGGTAGAGTGGCATTCACTAAGATGGCAAAGATTCCAGACATGTTGGTTTGATCAGAAGAGTAAGTGTGCAATGTAGTTTAGGAATAGGCTTAGTTTTTGTCATGCACACAAGGTGCTTGATAGAATGCTATGGCCATTTAGAAGATTTTGTTGGAAGTGAAAATTAATAGAATGGTGTCTCCTTAGTTGTTAAATATGATGGTGTAGTTGTTTTGGCAAAAAGAGATACTTGCTAATGCAAGTTTTAACAGAATTCATTGCTGGACAGAAACTAAAGGAGGATATTTGGTGGACTTCCAAAATGCAAACTGAGCTGATCTTTTAGACTTAAGGGTTTGGTTGGAAGGACAGTAAGTAGGAAAAATTTCAGGATTTTGGGGCAAGGAAAATTGGGGTTGCAGTAAAAACTCAAAAACTGGACAGAATTGAAAAGAGATTGTTTCACTCAAAATTCCCAAAAGACCAAGTTGGGTTTTTTGCATAAAAGTGATTTGTGGGCATCATATGACCTCCCATAATTTTCGTGGAATTTAAAAAGAATTATTTAAAAAGGTTGTAGTGCAACAGAGGTATTTAAAATATTGAAATAGCGATTAAAAGAATGGTTTTGGGCAAAATTTCATTATGAAAATAATTCCTACTGTTATCCAAATATAGATGAAATGTTTTAATAAAACTAACAAAGCCACAAAATTATTTTCAAAAATTTCTATATGGAGGGAAGAATTTTGAAATCAGAAAGCAGAAAAGGTTCTGAAATTAAATAAAGACCGAGTATAATTCAAAATTTTATTTCTGGCCAAATTTTTATTTAGAAAAAAAACATGATTAAAATTTTGGGGTGTTACAGTACCGATTTGCTTTTTTTTGCCCATAGCAACATGAGTATAATGTCTTTATGAAAATTTGCATATCGTTAGAACTTAGAAGACACAAACATGTATGCTGTGAATAAAAATATATATTATTATTTGTTTTTATTTCTAAATCGTGTTGACTTATGTTGGCTTCTCGAGCTTCATAAAAAGTTATCACTTTGGCATGGTACCAAACGAATAACTTTAATTACGTCCACTACGATATATTCAGAAACTTTGACATAATTGTGTACTAGTTATTTCCGAGACAAATCCACACATTTGAAATATCCAGCTTTTAGTTTTCAGATGTTCAAACATCCAACTTAGAATGAGAGAGCAGCTTAGCAATTCTGAGTTTCGGTCCTCATTCCAGCGTTCATATATGTATATTTTTTGGTTATCTTCGTGGTAAAATTTTTGGCGATCTAAATTGTGCTGACTTTGCTAGAGTTTCTTTTATACTGGTTCCTCGAGTTTCATAAAAATTCATCGCTTTGGCATAGTACCAAACATACAACTTTAATTTCTTTGGCTACAATATATTCAGAAAATTGAACAAAAAGTGCGTACTAGTTCTTTCCCAGACAAATCCACACATTTCAAATATCCAGCCCATTACAATCCAATTCAGACGAGAGTTCAGCCCATTAGAAATGTACACAATTCAATGGACACGTGCTTTTCTTCTCTCGGAACCATTTCCCCCCTTTCCCCGGAATCCCTAGCTGCTGCCGCCGCCGCCGCCCGCTTTACCAGCTGTGCTTCTGCTTGGTGCTGTTCCTCCGTAGATCTATCCGGTAACTAAATTCTCTTCTCCTTCCTTACGGCGGCGATTGTCTACTTTTCAAGTTTTCATTGCGCCGCTCCCTTGCTAAAAAGTTGCGTGTTTTTGTACGGCGGCATTTGGGTTTTGCAGCTAAGCTGTCGCGATGGCGGCCGCGACCGGCGATGAGGCTCCGACGCCCTTGGCCGCCCCTGTTCTTCCGGCCATGGCGGCCGCAGGCTGGTCCTCGCTCCCGAGCGACCTCGTGCGCCGCATCGCCGACTGCCTCCTCGACACCAACGACGTCGACTGCTATGTGGACCTCCGCGCCGTCTGCCACAACTGGCGCTCCGCCACCGAGGACCCGAGGAGCGACGCCTCCGACCCCCGCTTCCACCCGCGCTTCTGGATAGTCCTCGACGACGACGGGGCCTTCCAGAGCGACGGCTGCCGGGTCTTGGTCAACACCGCCACCGGCCGGTTCCTCCGCAAGCAGCTCCCGCTGCCCCGCCACTACTACGTGGTCACCACCACTGTCAGCGGCTTCTTCGTCCTGGCCGACAGGAGCCCACCTCACGCCGCTCGCGTCCTCAACCCTCTCACAGGGGCTGTGGTCCGTTTCAAGGCGCCCGTGCCCCGGGAGACGTCGGTTGCCGTTTTCTTCTCCTCTAGCGGCAATACGCACGCTCTCGGCGTGCTCTGCGACTCAACTCGCAAGCATCACACGGCCGTTCCTGACAGCGAAAGTTTCGCAGCCCAGACCATCAATGATGCTATTTATAATTACATAAGGAAGGTGGTGGTTGGCGGCGTCTACGCCAATGGCAGCAGCTGGGCATCGGTGGCGCAGTCTAATGTCATCATGGAGAATTTGTTCAATTTGTCGGAGCAGCTTCAGGTTCATTTCGCCAAGCTTTTCTCTGTCGACCCTCTTGGACATGGCAGCGACGTCCGGTGTTTCCTACTGGATTTTGGTGAAGAGGTCTTTTTCATCACAATGGCATTAGAACGCGTTGTTGCTGTTCTCGGCATGGAGCCAACGGAGAAACAGGCGCTCACGCCTGTGAAGACCGTGGGCAGGTACGCCATCTTCATCGGCCATCAAAGGTGCCTGGTTGTTGATGCCGCTAAGTTCCCATGCGTCGAGGCAGACTGTGTGTACTACACCCAAGACGTTCGTAAATTTGCTTTCATCTGGAAGCACGACATCAGAGATGGGAAAGACGAGAGGGTGTATGATGACATCAATTTCCTCAAGGTGGACAAGCAGTTTGTCTCCTCCGGTTCCCGTCCTTTCACTATCATTCAGCTTCTCTCGAGCTACACCATCAACCTCAGCAATTCTGAATTAGTCTGATAGCAAATCTTGGGAAGGCGGTGACAAATCTACTTTACCTAGTCTTTTGTGTTGCCTTGACTTGTTCCAGGTAGGAAACAAGTTGACTCTAGGAGTGTAGTTTAGATCACCTGTGCTGGAAGGAACTACTGTAAGCTGCTTAATTAGGACATGGTATCGACCTAATGCTACATCTATTGTGATTGATGCTATCTATTGTCTCTGTGTGCTCTTGCCTCTTCCCTTGCATTACTACTTCTTAGCAATGCAATCTGTTTTGTTTGCTGCTAAAATTTCCGGCTCAATTTTAGCCCATTTCTGAGTTCTCGCTCTGCTGTTCTGTGTTGGCCTTATTAATTCTTCAATGTCTTGTTCCAGTGTAGAAACATGTTTTAGAATTGCTCACCGGTCTTCTGTGGAACATAGCATGAATGCCATGTCCGTATGTAAAGTTTCATCTACTTCTGTGTATGCTTCACCCCCTTATAGTAGCTACTTGCTTTTGTGACACAGTGACTTTTAACAATTTATAAGATGTTGCTTTGCAGCTCACCATTGCTACTAAGAGCTTAAGATTGAAGACGTGCTTTGGATATGAGGAAAAAAAACCTGACACAATATTGAGTTGCTGTTTCGAAGACGGGGTTTGTAGATTCAGATGTTTTACTTTTGTGCATACCGCATTCCTGTTCTGAAGTTATCAGGTGTTTTGCCTTGACTTGTTCTGGGCATGAAACAGTTTTGACTCTTCAAGTCTAGTTTATATCACCGGTGGTGAAACTACTGTAAGCTTTCTTAATTTAGTACATGGTATCAATCTAATGCTACATCTATCATGTTTGATGCTATCTTCCGTCCGTGTTCTGTGTTTGCACTTGTTCTCCCCCTTTGCATGACTTCTTAGCAACGCAATTTGGTGCTTTTTATTTGTTGTTGAAATTTTGGCTCAATTTTTGCCATTTCTGAATTTTCCTCCTTCAATTGAACAATAAACAATGTGCCTTGATGTTCTCCCTGGGCTTTAGTATTTCTGAAATCTCTTGTTCTAGGGAAGAAACATGTTTTAGATTTGCGGCCAGGGAGGGCTTAGAACACAGTATGAATGTAATGTTTCATCTACTTTCTGTGTATACTGTCACCCCCTTGCACTACTCGGTTCTGTAACTCGTTCCATGTTGGGATTTCTGGGTGTCACCGTAGAATGCTGGAACACAACAAAATGTGACGCAATGGCTGGCTGTTAAGAAGTTAAAAGAAGTGCTTTGCAACTGATCGTTGCTGCAAAGACCTTAAGATTTTAGAAGTCCTTCGGAAAAATATGACACAATATTTAGTTGATGTTTCTAAGTTAGGGCTTGCAGATCCAGTTGTTCCACATAGTTCTGCCGGGCAGGCAATTTACTTTCATGCATATTGTTCTGCCGGGTCCTGTTCTGAAGTTATCAGGTGTTGATCAGAATGGACATGAACTAATCAGCAAACTGCAGACTGGAGTAAAAAGAACGTCAAGAATGCAAGCAGCCAGAGAACATTAGTTGGAACCTAGACCAGTGGGTGGTGAGCCATTGGACAACTGTCCAAACACAACTAGGACAGGGACGGCAGGACATTGAAGGCCTGTAAGTTCTTCATCTCAAGAACTGGTATACATCAAGTCATTGAAGATATACCTGGCCATCTGCCGGGCCGGGCTGGGCTTACCAAAGCCCGAGGCAGAAAACCTAGGCCCGAGCCCGGCCAGGCCGTCGGGCCTAGTTTTTGGGCCCAAGCCCGGCCCGAAAGTGATAAAGCCTGCCGGGCCGTGGGCCGGGCCCCTTCCTTAAAACATGAAAATGCCAAGTCCAGGCCCGGCCTGACATGTGCTTCGGGCTCAAAACTCAGGCCCATGCCTGGCCCGTGGGCAACACCGGGTCGGGCTGGGTCGGGCTTTTTCGGGCCGGGTCGGGTCGGGCCGGGTAACCCATGGCCAGGTATAATTGAAGAAGGATATTGTACGGCTGAAACTGAGTGGGAGAGCGACGCTGAGACACGTGGTTGTCTATCAAGGTGACCGATCACTAGCGTCGTATCAGCCGGTTGGGGCTAGAGCGTTTGCCAAATTTTTTTCATGGGACCAAATATACTATTTCTCTCTTCTCTCACATAATTTGAGGGGTAAAAAGTACTAGAAGAGAAAAGGTTGACATATGGGCTACACCCTAAGGCCCATAAAGGTATTAAGCATTGGAGGAATTTATTATAAGATACTAAACTTCCTAGATTTGTAGCCGGCGGGGGCTTGTGAGGTTCACTATGAGCTCCGCGTGTAAGGGTGTGTGTTGTTGGCTCAGAGTAACACACATCTATATAACGACATTGGACTAGCGGATTTTCCTGGTTTTCAACAAGTGGGATTTTGTACGAGAATATATACTATTCAAGAAATCATGTTCAATTATTTTTGCATAATAAATATATTACCAACTGGCACAAGACACAAATATTTTCACCAACTGTTGGTATTAGTTCTCGCATTTAATCAAAATAAAATAAAATCCGTCACGCATGGGAAAATGTTCATCCATGAAATATAATCTTTACACATTAGTGAATTAATTTGACTCAATAAAAAACTTATGTACATGGTTTCTATATTTTGTAGCCTATATATAAATGTGTATATATTTTGGAAAGAGGCCCAACTAACTCTTGATAATTGTTCCATAATATTGTAAATGATGAACTTACTTTTTTTCCAGTCATTTTCACAATAAAGTTATCATTAAAATAAATCATATTTGGTGGTGCCAAGTTGGGTGAATTTTTTGTACAATAAATACCACCTGCTAAAAATATATTTATTACATAAAACTACACTAATAAGAAAAAATAATGATAAAATATAAAAGCAAGAAATAAAAATAGGAAAAAACAAAGCTGAAGATTGTAACAAGCAATATACTACAAACAAAACCAAATTGCACTGGTGCTTGCACCTTTCTGAATTTATTTTAGCCTTTTCAGCGATGTACGTTCAGTGGGAGGAGACGTTCTCGTCGATTAGGAAGGCGTCTGTGGCAACTTCTTCAATCTCAAGATGATGCGCCGGTTCAGTCTCTCGAATGTGCTCATAGGGGTAGGGCGTACGTGTGTGCATTCATATGGGTGAGTATATGTGCGCATGTATCAACGTCTAGGTCTGCACTATGTTAAAAATAAATAAATTGCACCACAATGTCCGCAACATCATTGATAGGCATGCCCTTTGAAGTGGTGGAGTGTGTGCGCCACTTCACTACAATTTCTTATAACATGTAGCTAATAGGAAAACCATAGGTTAATCGTATTGGTCTTCAGCTAGAAGGATTGGGCGGGCGCCCTTCATTGTGCGGTTGTTTGGATTTCATAATTGTTTTTGCCTCGTGTGCCAAGCCGATGAAGTGTGTTTTCTTATCAGATGATAATGACTAGTCAAAATCGTGAACCAAATTTAAAATTTAACACCTCAGTTGAATGAGAGAGCTCCTTGAAAAATTATTGACTAAGTCAAAAATAGAAACTCAATCCAAAATCATATTGGTGCTATAGTGTTGCATGTTGGAACTTTTTTTTTTGTCGGGTGATGAGAGCGTGCGCGAGACTAGTATATTTTAGAAGCTGGTTCTTGCCGATTTGACAAATCATTGATCTGTCAAAATCGTAAATAAATTTAAAATTGAACACCTCACTTGAACGAGAGAGCTCCTTAAAAAATTGTTTACCAAGTAAAAATTAGGACCACAACCCAAAACCAGTGTCCTCAATTGAATTAGAGGCCTTCACCCCTAGGGAGCTTAGTGATATAGTAGATAGACTAGCGAAAGTCCTCTTTTGATCCCGAGCTC
The DNA here is from genome assembly GCA_011799875.1 of Thinopyrum elongatum. Lineage (NCBI taxonomy): Eukaryota > Viridiplantae > Streptophyta > Magnoliopsida > Poales > Poaceae > Thinopyrum > Thinopyrum elongatum. The sequence continues at coordinate 581,222,483 of CM022299.1, forward strand.
ATATGCTTCCGGATGAACAGTAAAATCGAAAAAAATAGTAAAAAAATTCAAAAAAATCTGAATTTTTTTTCTGATGAACATTGATGAATGTTCTAAGTGTGTGTAAAAATTCAGATTGAAATGACATTCGTGGAAGTCTGGGCAAAAATAACAAAATCGATGCTCCAAAATGCTTCTAACAATAGTCTTTTTGGACCATCGATTTTATTTTTTTCGCCCAGACCTCCACGAATGTCATTTCGAACTGAAATTTTGCACGCAGCTAGAAAATTTGTCAATGTTCATCAGAAAAAAATTCAGATTTTTTTGAGTTTTTTTACTATTTTTTTCGATTTTACTGTTCATGCAGGAGCATATGAGCTCGGGATCAAATACTCCATGTCCATAGACTAGCAGCTTTAGCGGCGAGCCTTGCCCAAAAGAAGAAGAAAATCGTAACAATAAATAAATTACTATAAGTGAGCAAGTGTTTATTTAGCAATTCTTAGGAATGTAGGATTGAATAATATGGATATGGCCTTCTTCCGCCTTCATGCCGCCCAGCGAGCCCGCAAGAACCACATATTCCAGCTGCAGGTCGGAGACACCCCCGTGCATGGACATGCGGCGATCGTCGAGGCCGCGTTCGACCACTTCACGGCAATCCTCGGCACCGGTGTCGAGCTTACATCCTCCATCGACCTTGATGCCCTCGACCCACGCTCTTTGTCATGGTAATCGACACCCTCAACAACCTCATCTGTCGTGCGGCCTGCGAGGGGGTGCTGCAACGCCTCACCGCACGCCACATGCCCTCGAGCGTCTCCATCTACGCCAACAACGTCGTCGTCTTCTGCCGACCGGACAGGCAAGACCTGGCTGCCGTCCGTGAACTGCTATGGGTCTTTGGGGCCGCATCGGGGTTGCACACCAATTTTGCTAAGTGCGCGGCATCCTCTATCCAGTGCGCGGCCGCGGACCGGGCCATGATCACCATGAACCTCGCCTGCCCGCTGCAAGACTTCCCCACCACCTACCTCGGCCTACCACTGTCCATCCGCAAGGTTAGCGCCAATGCTCTACAACCTACCATCGATAAGCTAGAGCGAAGGCTATCGCCGTGGTGGGCATCTATGATGTCGCGGGCGATCGGCTAGCCCTTTGTCGCCATGTGCTTTCGGCCATGCCCACACACATCATGCTTGCCATGGCCATCAATCCGCCGACCCTCAAGCGCATCAACCGCCTGATCCGTAACTTCCTGTGGTATGGCCGCAAAGACGCGAGCAGCAGTCACTGCACGGTCAACTGGGGCCGGGTTTACAGGCCGATCTCCCTGTAGGAGATATGCCCTAGAGGCAATAATAAATGTTATTATTTATCTCCATGCTCATAATTATGTTTATGTTCCATGCTATAACTGTTGTGGTTCCCGAGCCCGTATATCCATAAAGGCTCTGGGGAAAACCCATGTGCACATGTGGAATAATAAACGGTAAAATGTATTCCTAGTCATGCCTCTAAGACTAGCTCAAGTGTTGCATGATGATTATGTTTTCCCAATCATGGGCATGTCTATGCCAGCAGCTTTGAGGGCACAATGTTAGAAGAACATTTGTGTTGAATCGACCCGAATGGATGTTATGCTATGAGATACATTCGTCACAAGTTAATGGTTAATAACACAGAGATGGTTAATGTTTGCATGATTCCTTAGACCATGAGAGTATCAAGTTTCTTCATGCTTGCTTCATGAACTTTGGGGTTTGTTAAACGTCATCCGTAAATGGGTGGCTATTACGGCGGCTTACGGGTTCATGGAAAAGTATGTCAAGTAACTTTATAGCTCAAGATTGGGATTTGCTCCTCCGACGATGGAGAGATATCTATGGGCCCTCTCGGTGTTACGGTATCCACCATCGTCTGGCCAGACACAATGTGATTTGATCACAGGGATGCCGGAACACGGCAACGAGAAAAGAGAACAATACTGGTAATGAGGTAACTGGCATAGTGGATAAGTTGTTGATCCATGGGGATGCAAGTAAATCTCACCCCGAGTATTTGTAACATATCGCGAAGCAACAGGAATAGCACACGGCAACTGGAGGTTCACTCGAATATTCATTCGTGTGGGTATAGGGGTCAATATGGGTGTCCACGGCTCCGATGTTGATCATTGATCGGAAAGGGTTCCGGTCATGTCTATACTTCACCGAACCTATAGGGTCACACGCTTAAGGGTCATCTATCTGCTGAATACTAGACAAGGAGTCCGAGAGAAAGTCACTGGAAAAGTTTCGGAGACAACGGAAAAGTTCCGGAGAGAACACCGAAAAAGTTTTGGTAAAACTGAAAAGTTGTTTCGGATAAAACCATTGATCCAAAAAGGTTTCGGCAAGCACCGGGAATGTTTTGGAGGTTGCCAGATTGGTCTGGTAATTTCTGAAATTTTTCCGGAGAAAAAACCAAAAAAAAGTTTTCGGAGCTGCCGGAATTGTTTACCGGGTAAACGAAGATGGTTTTAAATTAAACCACCATACCGGAAATGTTCCGTAGCGCGTCCAGATAATTTTAGAGGGTGCCGGAAATGTTCTGGGACCTTCCGGAATTTTTCAAAAGTAATAGTCGCGGAAAACATCTTGTCCCAGTGTGAGGGGACAAGATCCCACGACTCGTGGGGGCTATTTTGGGGCGCCTCCCCTTGGGGGGCAGCCCCTTGTGGCTGGACAAAAGGTGTTGGGGGGCCCCCCCATGGTGGGGGGCAGCCTCCACAAATGGTGGGAAGTGTTGGGAGGTGGTGGGGCCCCATGTTGGAGCACCATGGACAAGGGAACATGTTTTTCCCTTGTTTGGTGGGAACATGTTCTCCTTGTTTTGTGGGAACATGTTTTCCCCATGTTTAGTGGGCTGAAATTTCAGCCCCCTCCACCCCTTCCACCACTATATAAGGAGGAGGAGAGGTGCTCTCCAACTCTCTCACATAAGTCATGCATGATCTGGCATTCTCTCTCCCTCCCACGAAATAGTTTCGTAGTGCCGAAAGGCTGTCTGGGTTCCGGTGGGAACTAGTTCTGGACGGCGAAGCCCTGCCGGATAGATGACACCGTATGTGTGCAACCCCGTAGAGGGGTCGTAGTTTCGTCCTTTTGCCCGAGGGGCTGTTCGAGTGTCCTCCCGAAGGGCTGTCCGAGTAACCATCCGAGTTTCGAGGGTCCTCCCGAAGGGCTGTCCGTGACACTGTTCGAGGGACTGTCCGACCGCCTCCCGGAGTGCTGTCCGAGGGGCAGATGAGGGATTACATCCTCGCGGTTGGGAGGTTGTAAAATCCTAGCTGCGGGGATCTGCACCACCGATCGTCATCGACTCTACTTCCGCTGCGCTACGAGTCGGTAACGAAAATGATCAAACCTTGTATGCAGTCTCCATAGTGGTCCTGGGCTGGTGTGTAGGTCGGAAATTTTTATTTTCTGCTGTGTTACCCTACACTCCCTCGGCGGCCTCGGCATTCCGGACCTCCAGCATGCCGGCATCTCGCTGCGCGCCCGGTGGATGTGGCTGCAGAGAACGGACGCCTCGCGCCCGTGGCAACATCTTCACATCCCACGCTGCCCGGAGGTTCAGGCCATCTTCAGGGCCTCGACCACTTCGTTTGTCGGCAATGGAGAGTCATGCATGTTCTGGGAGGATCACTGGCTGGACGGGCAAAGCATATCCAAGATCGCGCCCCTAGTCTACTGCAAGGTGCCTAAACGCCGGCGTAAGACACGTTCGGTGCATGATGGGCTACTCAACCGGGCGTGGATCACCGACATCCAGGGCACCATGGGTGTGTCCATGACCGTGCAGTACGTCTCGCTCTGGCGACGACTATGGCATCTGACCCTGACTGACGAGCCAGACCGACTGTCCTGGTAGTGGACTAGTACGGGGACCTACTCCGTGTGACGACCCCGGCTTAATCGTGCACTAATCATACACGCAAATGCGCACGATCAAGCCTAAGGACTCACTTGAAGATATCACAACACAACTCTAAAACATAAATAAAGTCATACAAGCTTAATATTACAAGCCAGGGCCTCGAGGGCTCTAATACATAGCTCGATGGCATACAAGCGTCAGCGGAAGCATCAGATATCTGGGTACAGATATATTACAGAAAGAGAGAAATAGGCCTTTACAGAAGCGGGGTAAAATAAAAGCTACGATCGAAAGGCGTAGGCCTCCTGCCCTGGACCCTCCGATCCTACTCCTGGTCGTCGGGGGGGGGGGGCATCTCTTAGTAGTAGTACTCTCCGGGCTGGTAGTAGTACTGGTCGTCGACGGGGGCATCTGGCTCAGGGGCTCCGACGTCTGGTGGCATCAAATGGAATATGGGGGAAAAAGAAAATAAAGCAAACGTGAGTACTCATCCGAAGTACTCAGCAAGCAAGGATCTACACTACGTATGCAACATTTTCAAAAGGGGGATGTATATGTGGACTGGGCTGCAGAAATGCCAGAATAGAGGGGGAAAGCCTAGTCCTATCGAAGACTAGCATCTTCAACAATCTTCAGCAGTCTTGCAGCATTAGAAGAGAGCAGATCAACATAATGTAAAGTAGTAGTAGTAGTATCATCAACCTTGACCTGAGATCCTTTCTCGACTCCCTGTGAGAAAGCAATCCCAGAGCCATACTATCCAGTTCTCATCACATGTTCTAGTTGTACCGATCGGGATACAACTCCGAGTGTCCGTTACCGTAGGACAGGCTATCGATAGATTAGTTCTTCCCTGCAGGGGTGCACCAAGTTACCCACCACGCTCACTTAACTCTGGCCGGACACACTTTACTGGGTCATGCCCGGCCTCGGCTAAGCAACACGCCGCAACCCGACCGAATACCTAACAGAGAGGTCAGCACGCCGGACTAACCTATGCCCCCAGGGGTCTCGGGCCTTCGCCCCGGGAACTCCTGAGCGTTGTGTGGGCGGCTGAAAGCAGACCTAGCAACCCCTTATACAAGCGCAGTTGCTTTACCAGTCTAATTCAGCGCGCGCCGCTCAGTCGCTGACGTCTATTAAGCTCCGGCTGAAGTATACGACGCAGAATGCCCATACTATGCCCACGTGATGGTTAGTGCTATCGGGCCAGAGGCCCCTCGGATCAATTATCCAAACCGTTTAGTGGTTAAGGATCGCGCGGAAACGAGCAGAGACTCACGATCGATGTGACCCCGTCGCCCCGTCTCGAGGACTTGCGGCAAGGGCTAGGAATGCCCGGCCACGCCTCGTGTTATCTCGCGGGCACCATCCAGGTCAACCCGACTCCACATCACTTCGCATTAAGCTCGCGCGGGTACCCCTCAGGGCCGACCCGTCTTTAGTAACATGGTTCAGTACAAGTCATAATATCAATAGTAACTGTGTGTCTAACACCAAAGGGAATCCTGAGGAATCACCCTCGATGGAATTCCCGCTCGATGTTGTCGTCAAGGTGAACGAAAGAGGAACCACCCTCGAGGTCCACACTTGAGGAGTTGCGCGACGGCGTCGGTATCGGGGGTGGTGTAGGAGGATTCACCCTCGCTTACCACGACCGAGTAACTAACCTACAAGGTTTACATCAGACGTGCTAAAGAGGTGTCACCCTCGGCACGTGATAGTAACCCAGTAGTGTCGGGCAACTTAGGGGGAAGTGACGTGCGGTGCCCGGGTCTGGTCTTCAATCCCGATGATCGGGTCTTCAGATATCCAGCGAGGCAGTCGGGACAAGTGGGTCTCTGATATGGCTCTACCCATCCTATGCTAAACAGTTTAGGATATCATGCATGTATCAAAAGTAGGTTACAAGTAATCAGGCTATGCAACAGAGTAGGATAGTAATAGCAGCAATAACATCTAGTGCAAGCATAAGAGGGAAGAGAGTAGGCGATATCGGAATGCTCAAAATGGGGGTGCTTGCCTGGTTGCTTTGCAGACAAAAGTGGATCTTCTACGGTGAGGTAGTCGTCCACCGGATCATCAGCGCTCTCGCAGTCTATCGGGGAGAAGAGGGGGAGAAGAAACAATATAAATACACGGCAACAATAGCAATCACATAGCAAGGCACGGTAATACGCAGTGCAGGGGTGTCTCAGTGATATGCTAAGTGCTACGGACGGAGTGGGAATTTACCGGAAAGTTTTCCCGGTTCCGGACGTCTGTCAGATAGACGAACCGGAGGGAACGGTTCCATGTTCAGGTAGTTAGAGGCATGTGACAGATAAACTGAGAGCGTATTCGGATTCGTCTCGTCGTTCTGAGCAACTTTCATATATAAAGTTTTTCCATCCGAGCTACGGATTAATTTCTATGAATTTCTGAAGATTTTCGTATTTTCTGGAATTGTTTTAATTAATTAAATTTGAATTATCCAAGCTGAAAATGCTACGGGTACCCAAGTGGGTGTACCCAGCAGCCAACACAGTGGCTGACAGTGGGCCAGGCCTCGGCTGAGTCAGCGGTCAATTTGACCGCGCTGACCCGGTCAACAGGGGACCCAGGGGCCCACCTGTCATTGGCTGGCCTTGCCCAGTCAGCAAGTATGACCGGTCAACGGGCCCAGTGGGGCCCGCGTGTCAGTGAGTCATTCCTTAATCAGAGAGTTAAATCAGTTTAATTAGGTTAAACAGTGCAACGGGGCCCAGGCGTCAGCGACTCTACCTAACTAAGTGCTACAGCACATGGGCCCGCTCGTCAGCGTCTCGGCGGGGCCGTTAGTGGGGTAATTAGCCGAACCGGCCGGCGTTTAAACGACGGCAGCAGCCCGTCGCGGCGGAGCAGCGCGGGATTCTTCCATGGGCTGCGCCCCGGCGAGCTGAGGCCACCGGAGCATAGCCCTCGCTCGCCCGCATCCGAAGGTGGCGGTAGTGAGCCACGGGGTGGCCGGAAGCGGGCCGAACGACGGCACCGGGCGGTGGTGGAACTACGGCAAGTGCGAGCACGGCGCAACGGCACGCCAACTACTGAACTAAGCGGCTGGGTGAACGCTGCCGAGCGCGGGGAGCACGTCGACGCTACTGGTCCGAGTCGGAGAGGCTCGGGAGCGCGAGCTCGCGGGGAACGGCGGACAGAGGAGCACGGTGACGAGGGAAGATAGCTACGGGGAGCTTGGAGGGGAGAGGAGGTGTCCAGGCGGACCAGGGGCTTACAGCGGGTCGGCGGGGCAGGCAAGCGTGCGCGGGGAGGCGCCGGAGCTGTTGGAGTAGCCGCGGCGATCTCGCCGGCCCGAGGAAGAGGAAGAAGACATAGGCGAGGGTGGAGCGGCTCCCGTCTCCGTTTCGAAGACACCGACGTCGTGGCGGAGCTCAGTGAACCTCCTGGACACGGTTGCGGCGTTCGGGGCCGCCGGTGACCACGGATCCACAGTGGCGAACGACGACGGCGCCGCTCGGACGGAGAGGGGAGAGACGAGCGAGGGCGAGAGAGAGGGGGAGAGTGCGGGCGAATGGAGGAGGCGACCAGTGGGACTGGACGAGGGGAAATCCTTATCCCCTCGCTGTCGGTGGCCGTCGGCGTGTCGGGCGCTCGCCGGTGCGCGCGCGCCCAGCCACAGGGACAATGACACGCGAGGGAGGAGCAGGTGGGCTGTTTGGGCCGGTGTCAGGTAAGTGGCTTCGGCCTTTTTCTTTCTGTTTTCTTTTATTCATTTATCAGAGAGGGGAAAAGACTTGGTTGGACACCCATTTCACTTAGGAAAAATATGGGGAGTGTCCCAATAATTCCCTGTTGTTTTTAGACAGTGGCACAAAAAGTTTGGAGGCCAAAGGAATAGGTTAGATATTTTTTGGAAATTGAAAAGGACAGATTAAGTGCTGCTGGACTACTGTTAATATGTCCAGGGGCATTTTGGGAATTTATATGAAGTTGGTTTCAATTTTATAAATGCCTTGGGAATATTTGCAACATTATGGACATTTTAGTTTGGCTGTTTGAAGAAATAAATATTTGACTTACAATTTGAATTTGGAATTGAAGTTGAATTATTTCCTAATACCATTTTATGAAGATGATCATGATGACTTAGCAATATCTGAGGATGATCACTGTGGTGTGATGCTGGGGATGTTACAAATCTCCTCCACTACAAGAAATCTCGTCCCGAGATTCAAGTGGGAAAGACAAGAGTAACTTCGGAAGAACTGACCTTTATCGGGTCGATTACCTGGGAAACAATTTAGGGAGTGTGACAGAAGAATCTCTCGAGTTGAAACTTAAGGAAACATCGAGAGCAAAGTATGAAGGTATAATGGGAGGTTTCAAGTGAATGGACATCCGTTCGATACCCGAACAGGGAGTGAGAAGGGGGTTCATGGTATGGGGAGTAGATCATCCGTCGGAAGGTGGCTCGCGATAGCACACAGGACCAAGAACATATTATGCTTCGGAATCAAAGATATGCTGGAGAGTCTGGTTACGATCCTGTGGAACTGTGGAGGGTGTCGATCAAAGGTAAGGAGAACGGTGATACTTTACCGGTCACACCATCAAGGTATGTCAGAAGATAGCTTGTCAGCTATGTCGGCAACATCGTCGGTACCAAGGGCGAGGGACGAAGAGAACCATTTTCCTGCTCGTTGAACGAGGCGGACCAAAAGGCAAAGTTCTCGTCCATCGGTGGTTACCGGAATGTCATCAACAATAGTAACAGGATCTCACGGTCAGAGCTGTTGACCGAGGTGTTTTATAAGCAGGGAATTATTTCTGCTTACATCATATAGAACACAGGAAAGGTTAAACAAAACAATGGAAAGGAAAATGAAATTATCGGATTCAACAGACCAATGAAAAGGATAGATGTGCCTATACACAAGAATTAGGGGTATATCCATTCCAGGGAAAAGTAGAACACGGTATACCTGAACAGTTCAGCCGGTACAAAACCATTTAGATAAAGGGCGAGGGAGAATTCAAGATGTTACCCGCACAATGGTGTCCGTATAATAGGTCAAGAAGCATTTGGCAATGTGCCTCCAATGTTCTTGTTGATATTCGGAATTCCACAGTCATGCTTCGTGGTAGCATTATTATGGTGTATCAGGCAAGGATTGGATCGACAAATCACAAGAGATACAAAGGAACACTTCCAAGATCAACTCGGAATGTAAGGATTAACCAAACACAACCAGGTCGGCGTTGGCAGAAAGTCAAGGATGTAATCGATGATATCACAATTCATCGAGGGGCAGAGATGGTATTTCTAGCCATGAACTCAATTGATATCCTGAAAGAGCTCAGAATGTTGATGAGGATCACGACACATTTGTCGAGAGGTTTCAAGAAGATGTAATCGGACAGCGATGACATCAAGCAAAAGGAATGCCGAAGCGAAAGGTTATTAGAACCACGGATACGGCACAAGCTTTATATCAAGCTTGTTGTTCAGGATGGAATGATAGGATGCGGAAGTTTGATGCAAGCTATGCTCATCGTCGAAAATTGCTCCGGGCATCAGGACCAGGTAGCACAGTAAAAGTTGGGATAATAAAGATATAGCCGATCAGGTTGGGAATGATGTGACGGGGTATTAATCTTCCCAGCAACAAAGTACTAGGAGCACCGAATAGTAGAGCGGAATCGATTCATTGTTCGATGGTCTCGGTTGACGACAACCCAGAACCCGTGGAGTGACTATGACAGGGAAACGTATCACTCCATCGGAAAATTTATAGGACGTTGTACAATAGGATGATATCCTCGAGATAGTAGGGGGTATTACTCGAGGTAGTTCAGTATAGAAGTTGGACATGCATATTGATTTGCAGCAGACAAGTGCCTTAACTTGTCCGAGAAATGGAATGAAAGAAGAACAATATTGGTCGGAACCACGGTTGCAAGGGATCAAAGCAAAATACCAGATGGATTTATAATAAGGTATTATTATTTTTACGAGCAGCTTCCATGATAAGTTCTACATCGGGTCCATGGGCATGAACACAAAGGTTCAAGGTCGACCCCCACTTCTTCAATGCATAACCTTTCATTCACTTCTCGTTTTCGAAGAAATTGTAGTGCTGAAGATTTATCTGGTGAAGCACCAGAAGAGTATGACTCACAAAAGTTTCTGCGTTCTCGCAGATGGCAGAAGCATAGATACAACCCATCGGGACATTTTACGAATCTATACAACCATCAATCAAAGCAAGGGATGTGAATTCGAAAGTAGAGTATCGAAGTCAAAGCGGGTGATACAATGTATCGAAGGTATTGGGTAACGGGGGATAACTATCAAGGTTATGGAATATGGAGGATACTATCAGATAATGTTCCATCAAAAGATCTGGCGGACCGCAAAAGATAAGATTGTGAGTATCGGCAATCAATCAGATGAGGAAGGGATGCAAAGGCATCGGATTATAGAAACATCAAGATAATTCAGCGCCTAAGCACAAAGGGGTTACGATTCTCAAAACAAAGGACTAAAAGCAGAGGCTTTAATCAATGAATGAGTAAGTTGGATAGAACTAGATGGGCAATCATTTGCAACTTGACTGGCCGAGTTCCAGCTCATATCCAAAATGATGTCTGAGCCAGAAGGATGAATTAGTAGGGAAGAACCGATGATTGCGAGTATTCGCACACATGTTGAATCAATGGGAACAGAATGATAACGACAAGGGATTTCAACAATAATTACTTGACATATGGAGCTAACCATAATGCAAGCAAGCAAGAATTTTAGGAGCAGTAAGCTGCAGAGGATTCTCGGAAGATCAGATGATATTTCAAAGTGCTTTGGGAATCACAGGAACAATTGGGGATGAACGGATCCCTGGTAATGTAAGGAATCATCCGCAGTGCGAAAGAAGCTGCACGGCAGTAGGTTCAAAGGATTCCCGGTTTAACGAGGAGTATTACGGGGTATCTCGTATATACATGACTGATTGGCCATGATGATACAACGGCAAGGATGTGCAGATATCCACGAGGATTATCGGTGTTAGTAAACTGCAAAAGCAGCGGTTAAAGGGTCTCGGAAAACTTCGGATAGTATCTTCGGAGTCTTCTGATGATGACACGCCATCTTCTGGGATGAGGGGGGGGGGGGGGGCTCCGGGAGAAAGTGGTTACGAGAACCTAATGTCAAGTTAGTAAAACATTTAACCCGAATAGAAGGGAGATCAGAGTCCCAGAATATAGACGAGGAATAAAAGATCCTAATACCACCCAATTGACGACGTGGGGCCATAAGCCACACAGCCAAGTTAGTAAAACAGTTTTGGACCACTAGACTCAACTTCGGCCAAGGAGTTGGAAAGGGGGATTCCTAGAGGTAGTCGGCTCTGATACCAACCTGTGACGACCCTGGCTTAATCGTGCACTAATCATACACGCAAATGCGCACGATCAAGCCTAAGGACTCACTTGAAGATATCACAACACAACTCTAAAACATAAATAAAGTCATACAAGCTTAATATTACAAGCCAGGGCCTCGAGGGCTCGAATACATAGCTCGATGGCATACAAGCGTCAGCGGAAGCATCAGATATCTGGGTACAGATATATTACAGAAAGAGAGAAATAGGCCTTTACAGAAGCGGGGTAAAATAAAAGCTACGATCGAAAGGCGTAGGCCTCCTGCCCTGGACCCTCCGATCCTACTCCTGGTCGTCGGGGGGGGGGGGGCATCTCGTAGTACTCTCCGGGCTGGTAGTAGTACTGGTCGTCGACGGGGGCATCTGGCTCAGGGGCTCCGACGTCTGGTGGCATCAAATGGAATATGGGGAAAAAAGAAAATAAAGCAAACGTGAGTACTCATCCGAAGTACTCAGCAAGCAAGGATCTACACTACGTATGCAACATTTTCAAAAGGGGGCTGTATATGTGGACTGGGCTGCAGAAATGCTAGAATAGAGGGGGAAAGCCTAGTCCTATCGAAGACTAGCATCTTCAACAATCTTCAGCAGTCTTGCAGCATTAGAAGAGAGCAGATCAACATAATGTAAAGTAGTAGTAGTAGTATCATCAACCTCGACCTGAGATCCTTTCTCGACTCCCTGTGAGAAAGCAATCCCAGAGCCATACTATCTAGTTCTCATCACATGTTCTAGTTGTACCGATCGGGATACAACTCCGAGTGTCCGTTACCGTAGGACAGGCTATCGATAGATTAGTTCTTCCCTGCAGGGGTGCACCAAGTTACCCACCACGCTCGCTTAACTCTGGCCGGACACACTTTACTGGGTCATGCCCGGCCTCGGCTAAGCAACACGCCGCAACCCGACCGAATACCTAACAGAGAGGTCAGCACGCCGGACTAACCTATGCCCCCAGGGGTCTTGGGCCTTCGCCCTGGGAACTCCTGCGTGTTGCGTGGGCGGCTGAAAGCAGACCTAGCAACCCCTTATACAAGCGCAGTTGCTTTACCAGTCCAATTCAGTGCGCGCCGCTCAGTCGCTGACGTCTATTAAGCTCCGGCTGAAGTATACGACGCAGAACGCCCATACTATGCCCACGTGATGGTTAGTGCTATCGGGCCAGAAGCCCCTCGGATCAAATATCCAAACCGTTTAGTGGTTAAGGATCGCGCGGAAACGAGCAGAGACTCACGATCGATGTGACCCTGTCGCCCCGTCTCGAGGACTTGCGGCAAGGGCTAGGAATGCCCGGCCACGCCTCGTGTTATCTCGCGGGCACCATCCAGGTCAACCCGACTCCACATCACTTCGCATTAAGCTCGCGCGGGTACCCCTCAGGGCCGACCCGTCTTTAGTAACATGGTTCAGTACAAGTCATAATATCAATAGTAACTGTGTGTCTAACACCAAAGGGAATCCTGAGGAATCACCCTCGATGGAATCCCCGCTCGATGTTGTCTTCAAGGTGAATGAAAGAGGAACCACCCTCGAGGTCCACACTTGAGGAGTTGCACGACGGCGTCGGTATCGGGGGTGGTGTAGGAGGATTCACCCTCGCTTACCACGACCGAGTAACTAACCTACAAGGTTTACATCAGACGTGCTAAAGAGGTGTCACCCTCGGCACGTGATAGTAACCCAGTAGTGTCGGGCAACTTAGGGGGAAGTGACGTGCGGTGCCCGGGTCTGGTCTTCAATCCCGATGATCGGGTCTTCAGATATCCAGCGAGGCAGTCGGGACAAGTGGGTCTCTGATATGGCTCTGCCCATCCTATGCTAAACAGTTTAGGATATCATGCATGTATCAAAAGTAGGTTACAAGTAATCAGGCTATGCAACAGAGTAGGATAGTAATAGCAGCAGTAACGTCTAGTGCAAGCATAAGAGGGAAGAGAGTAGGCGATATCGGAATGCTCAAAATGGGGGTGCTTGCCTGGTTGCTTTGCAGACAAAAGTGGATCTTCTACGGTGAGGTAGTCGTCCATCGGATCATCAGCGCTCTCGCAGTCTATCGGGGAGAAGAGGGGGAGTAGAAACAATATAAATACACGGCAACAATAACAATCACATAGCAAGGCACGGTAATACGCAGTGCAGGGGTGTCTCAGTGATATGCTAAGTGCTACGGACGGAGTGGGAATTTACCGGAAAGTTTTCCCGGTTCCGGACATCTGTCAAACAGATGAACCGAAGGGAACGGTTCCATTTTCAGGTAGTTAGAGGCATGTGACAGATAAACGGAGAGCGTATTCGGATTCGTCTCGTCGTTCTGAGCAACTTTCATATATAAAGTTTTTCCATCCGAGCTACGGATTAATTTCTATGAATTTCTGAAGATTTTAGTATTTTCTAGAATTGTTTTAATTAATTAAATTTGAATTATCCAAGCTGAAAATGCTATGGGTACCCGAGTGGGTGTACCCAGCAGCCAGCACAGTGGCTGACAGTGGGCCAGGCCTCGGCTGACTCAGTGGTCAATTTGACCGCGCTGACCCGGTCAACAGGGGACCCAGGGGCCCACCTGTCATTGGCTGGCCTTGCCCAGTCAGCAAGTCTGACTGGTCAACGGGCCCAGTGGGGCCCGCGTGTCAGTGAGTCATTCCTTAATCAGAGAGTTAAATCAGTTTAATTAGGTTAAACAGTGCAACGGAGCCCAGGGGTCAGCGACTCTACCTAACTAAGTGCTACAGCACATGGGCCCGCTCGTCAGCGTCTCGGCGGGGCCGTTAGTGGGGTAATTAGCCGAACCGGCCGGCGTTTAAACGACGGCAGCAGCCCGTCGCGGCGGAGCAGCGCGGGATTCTTCCATGGGCGGCGCCCCGGCGAGCTGAGGCCACCGGAGCGTAGCCCTCGCTCGCCCGCATCCGAAGGTGGCGGTAGTGAGCCACGAGGTGGCTGGAAGCGGGCCGAACGATGGCACCGGGCGGCGGTGGAACTACGGCAAGTGCGAGCACGGCGCAACGGCACGCCAACTACTGAACTAAGCGGCTGGGTGAACGCTGCCGAGCGCGGGGAGCACGTCGACGCTACTGGTCCGAGTCGGAGAGGCTCGGGAGCGCGAGCTCGCGGGGAACGGCGGACAGAGGAGCACGGTGACGAGGGAAGATAGCTACGGGGAGCTAGGAGGGGAGAGGAGGTGTCCAGGCGGACCAGGGGCTTACAGCGGGTCGGCGGGGCAGGCAAGCGTGCGCGGGGAGGCGCCGGAGCTGTCGGAGTAGCCGCGGCGATCTCGCCGGCCCGAGGAAGAGGAAGAAGACGTAGGCGAGGGTGGAGCGGCTCTCGTCTCCGTTTCGAAGACACCGACGTCGTGGCGGAGCTCAGTGAACCTCCTGGACATGGTTGCGGCGTTCGGGGCCGCCGGTGACCACGGATCCACAGTGGCGAACGACGACGGCGCCGCTCGGACGGAGAGGGGAGAGACGAGCGAGGGCGAGAGAGAGAGGGGGAGAGTGCGGGCGAATGGAGGAGGCGACCAGTGGGACTGGACGAGGGGAAATCCTTATCCCCTCGCTGTCGGTGGCCGTCGGCGTGTCGGGCGCTCGCCGGTGCGCGCGCGCCCAGCCACAGGGACAATGACACGCGAGGGAGGAGCAGGTGGGCTGTTTGGGCCGGTGTCAGGTAAGTGGCTTCGGCCTTTTTCTTTCTGTTTTCTTTTATTCATTTATCAGAGAGGGGAAAAGACTTGGTTGGACACCCATTTCACTTAGGAAAAATATGGGGAGTGTCCCAATAATTCCCTGTTGTTTTTAGACAGTGGCACAAAAAGTTTGGAGGCCAAAGGAATAGGTTAGATATTTTTTGGAAATTGAAAAGGACAGATTAAGTGCTGCTGGACTACTGTTAATATGTCCAGGGGCATTTTGGGAATTTATATGAAGTTGGTTTCAATTTTATAAATGCCTTGGGAATATTTGCAACATTATGGACATTTTAGTTTGGCTGTTTGAAGAAATAAATATTTGACTTACAATTTGAATTTGGAATTGAAGTTGAATTATTTCCTAATACCATTTTATGAAGATGATCATGATGACTTGGCAATATCTGAGGATGATCACTGTGGTGTGATGCTGGGGATGTTACACTCCGCTCGCTCCTACTATCAAGCTCTATTCGCTGGCTCCACCACCGACCCGTATTGGCGTATCACATGAAGATCCTGGGACACCGCTCCACATCAAGTTCTTCATCTGGCTCGCTCTGTTGGGCAGGTGCTGGACTGCCGACCGCCTGGCGCGACATGGCCTTCCCCACGAGCCACGCTACCTTCTATGCGACCAACGACCATAATCTATGCAGCATCTCCTCGCGGGCTGCTCCTTCTCCCGCCAAGTCTGGCACGAGGTGCTCTCTCGGTGTCGATGCACTACCATGATCCCTGCCCAAGACGAGGAGTTCATCACTTGGCTCTCCTCGGCCATCTCTAGCACCACGACTTGTCTCCGCCGCGGCCTCGTGTAACACCCCCTTGTAATAAACTCTGTGACACTCTGTTAATCTTTCCAAGTCATGACCATTTGCAGTGCAAGTCACATGGGTTAAAAATCCAATTCAAATCCAATTCTGAAAATTAACTCAAATTCATAAGTGCAAAATAAAGTTGATCAAGCACTGTTGGGAAAATGTTCATTGAATGGCAAATAATTCAAGGACATTTGTAAAATCATCATCAATTAAGTTGGAGTTAGACAAATAACTCAAACAAGATGAAACAGCACCAAAACAGGATATTTAAATCCATTTAAAATCATTTCTAATTCAAATGGATTCCAAATCTGTCCAGGCAAGTTTTTGGTGAAGAGTAATATTGCCTTGCATTATTTGGACCAAGTTCTACATTTTACAAAAATGCATAAAAGCCCTAACTAAATCAGAACAGAAAAGGTTTAAAAGAAAAGTAAAACAGAAATCAGAAAATATAACGCGGGACACTGTGCACTGGGCCTTAGTGCACAGTGCCCCGGACACGGCCCAGCTGGCCCAGCCCAGCACGGCCGTCTCTCTCATCCCGCGCTGTCGCGCCCGCGCGCCGACACGGCGACGGCCGCCGCACGCGTCGCCCATCTGCCGTCGCCCGCGCGCCGATAAGACCCCGAGCCCCCCTGGCTCGAACCCTAGCCCCCACTAATCCCCTCACCCTCGCGCTCGCTCTCCCTCTTTCCTCCTCCTCCAGATCCGCCGCAACCGAGCGCCTCCGTCGCCGTGACCTTGCCGTAGACGCGGCCACCGTTGACCCCGTGCTCCGCTAGAGCGCCCACGTGCTCCGCCGCCCTCGATTCCTTCGCCTCCGACCTCGAGCAGGAGCGGGGAGGCTCCGCAGACGCCGCACGTCATCACCCCTTTCCTTCCCCGTCGCCGGCGATCTTCTCCGATTCCGGCGTCGCTGCTGCTCCTAAACCGTCAACGGCTTTTCATAGCCACCCGGTGAGCTCCTCCCTCCCTCCTCTTCTCTCCTCGCGCTGCGTACTTCGTCGTAGCCACCTTACTGCCATGGCCGCACTCTGGTCGCCGCCGGCGAGCTCATAGCCATCGCTGCAGTGCACCTCACGCCGCGTTAGTGGCACCGCCGAGCTCCTGGTGGTCACGCGCATCGCTCGCAAGCATCAGCTTGGCTCGGACGAGCCCCTATGCTTGAACCCGAGCACGACCAAGTTTCTGTCGCCGCCGATGTGGACGCTGCCGTCACGTTAGGCCTCCCCTGTCCGTTCCGACAACGTAGATGGACCCGGCATTGAGTCCTCGTTCGAACGCAACCAGAATCACGCGAAATGGCGCATCACAGCGCGTTTCCGGCCAACTCCGGCGATCTTCCGCCGTGAAAACGGTCGCCGGCGCCGGCCGCCGACGTGGCACGCGCGGGGTCCACCCCTGGGCCACTGCCAGTTGGTCCCAGGGGGCCCAGTTGACCTGTTGACCGTGGTCAACGTGCTGACTGGGCGCATCCCAGTAACTGACATGTGGGCCCCCGCGGTTAATTAACCTAATTAAACGTTTATTTAAATAAAATCAAATTAGTTATACTAATGTCTCACTGACAGGTGGGGCCCACCCACTAATTAACTCAGTTAGTTAATTTAAATACACTGTTAAATAACAGAGGCTGACATGTGGGTCCCACTGGACCCACATGTCAGGTTTGACTGGTCAGCCGACTGTTGAATTGCTGATGTCAGCATGACATCATGCTGACATCATAATTCATTTTCTGTAAATAAAATTAATTCCATAAATTCAAATAAACTTTAAAAATTCATAACTTTTAAACCGTAGCTCAGATCGAAAAAGTTAAAACATGAAACTTGCTCAGAACGACGAGACGAGTCTGATCGTGCCATCCGTTTCTTTGTCAGAACCCCCTACGTAGACGAACTCGTAACTCCGGGCCCGAATCCGGCAGATGAATAGTGCACTCACCTAGGTTATTAAATCCCGCGATAATCCTAAAAATAATTAAAATGACTTAGATGCATATTCAGGCAACCCTGCACTGCATCACAGCTTCGCACGCACCGTGTTGCATTTGTTTGCATTATGTTTACCTGTTTCTTCCCCCTTTTCTCTCTCGGTAGTCCCTGACGTCGACGTAGCTCCCGAGGCAGACGCAGCTCCGGAGTACGACTACGTCCCCGACGACACCCCTGAAGACCAACCCTTCTTGCCAGAGCAACCAGGCAAGCCCCCTCTTTGATCATCCCGATATCGCCTATTCTAATTTCTCCTGCTTGCATTAGAATTTTGCTACTGTTACTGTTTATCCTATTTCTGCTGCATAGCCTGTTTATTGTAACCTGCTATTTGATACCTTACTGTTCATCATAAACTGTTTAGAATAGACTGGGTAGAGCCCATTAGTGACCCCCACTTTATCCCGACTGCCCCGCTGGAGTTTTAGAAGACCCGATCAACGGGATTGAAGATCAGCCCCGGCACCGCACTTCACTTCCCCCTAATTTGCTCGACACTACTTGGTTACTATCGAGTGCCGAGGGTGATACCTCGACAACACTTCTGATGATAACCTTGTATGGGCGTTCTGCGTCGTATACTTCAACCGGAGCTTAATGGACGTCAGCGACTGAGCGGCGCGTGCCGAGTTGGACTGGGAACGCAACCGCGCTTGTATTAAGGGGTTGCTAGGTCCGCTTATCGGCCGCGTACGCAACGTGCAGGAGATCCCGGGGCGATGGCCCAAGACCCCTGGGGCATAGGTTTAGTCCGGCGTGCTGACCTCTCTGTTAGGTATTTGGTCGGGTTGCGGCGTATCATTTGGCCGAGGCCGGGCATGACCCAGGAAAGTGTGTCCGGCCGGAGTTAATCGAGCGTGGTGGGTAAGTTGGTGCACCACTGCAGGGAAGAACACATCTAGCGATAGCCGGTCCTACGGTAAAGGACACTCGGAGTTGTATCCCGATCGATACAGCTAGAATTGAGATGATACCTAGATATGTGGCTCCGGGATCGCTTTCTCGCAGGGAGTCGAGGAAGGATCTCTGGGCGAGACTGATACTTGACACAACTACTACTTTACATTATGTTATCCTGTACCCCTCTAATGCTGCAAGACAGATGAAGATGCTAGTCTTCGATAGGACTAGGCTTTCCCCTCTATTCTGGCATTTCTGCAGCCCAGTCCACATATACAGCCTCCTTTTGATAATGTTGCATATGTAGTGTAAATCCTTGCTTGCTGAGTACTTCGCAGTACTCACGGTTGCTTTATTCTCTTTTTCCCCATATTCATTTGATGCCACCAGTTGACGGAGCCCCTGAGACCGCTACCCTCGCCGACGACTACTACTACTACCCCGAGGGTGGCTACTATTACGAGCTTGCCGGCGACCAGGAGTAGGATTAGAGGGTCCCAGGCAGGAGGCCTGCGCCTTTCGATCGTAGTATTTTATTTTTCCCCGCCTTCTAAAGGCTTATCTCTCTGTTCTGTAATATATCTGTACCCAGATATCTGATGCTTCCGCTGATGCTTGTATGCCATCGAGCTATGTATTCGAGCCCTCGAGGCCCTGGCTTGTAATATAAAGCTTGTATGACTTTATTTATATTTTAGAGTTGTGTTGTGATATCTTCAAGTGAGTCCTTAGGCTTGATCATGTGCATTTGCGTGTATGGTTAGTGCATGATTAAGCCGGAGTGTCACAGGTTGGTATCAGAGCCGACTGCCTGTAGGAACCTCCCCTTCCCAACTCCTTGGCCGAAGTTGAGTCTAGTGGTCGAAAACTGTTTTACTAACTTAGGTGTGTGGCTTACGGGACCACGTCGCCAACTGGGTGGTATTAGTATCTTTTACTCCTCAACCTTTACTCTGGGACTCTAACGTCTCTTCTATTTTCAGGTTTTATAAAATTACTAACACCGACACTTAGGTTCTCGTTAATTCCATCCATCCGGAGAGCTGGATTCAGTGCGATTTCCCTGTCATTGATCTGATTAGTCTGATAATCATTTTCCTTTCCATTGTTTTGTTTAACCTTTCCATTCAAGATCTGTTATATTTCTCATCGTCAAATGACAATCCTGAATCTTCTCTGTTTCAGATGGACCGTCTGTTTCCCCCTCGTCTACGACGCAGCTTGTGCTTCGCACCTGGGCTCGAGACGTCCCTGGGTTTCCAGCTGTTCTGATCGCCCTCTTGATCAGGCTGGGATACCGCTGGTGCCCCGAGTACATGGTCTACGAGGTTTATCGTGAATTCAACCAGGAGCAGTATTATGCTGATGTTCGCATCTACGATCAGCAGGACGACTCAGACACTGAGCTACACCGTTTTCACGGTATCGGCGTGACAATTGAGATGGCAGTCCATGATGCTGCTTACTCTGCTATCGCACGTCTTCGAGGACAGTTCAGTGCTGACTTGGATGCCTCTGAGTATCGGTACATTCCGTATGCCCCTGCTGGAGATGCTACTGGATTCTACACAGCTGTTTGTGCCCCGTACGAGCCTCGTCGCTACGATCAGCAAGTTCTGATCCACTGTAATCAGGCTCTGGATCGCACTGTTCGTGCACTTGTTGTCGAGTTGTTTGCCACTCGAGCACGACTCTACGAGGCTATGACGCAGTTACTACCAGCTGTTCGTGCAGGGATACATCCGGAGCACATTCTTTACCCGAGCAGGACCGAGATGCCATCAGGGATCATTTGGCCTGCTGTGGGAGGTCACACGCCTGCATGTGGACCTCTTCTCTCAGCTCGAGACCGGGTTCTACATCAGAGTGCACATGGAGCGCAGGATCCTTCTGCGACGAACGTCCGTCGTCCGCACTTGCAGCTACCCCGTTTCAGTGGTTTTCTCCGACGTTGATGTAGCCTTTGCTATGTCTCGTTGAGTACTTCCTTACCGTGAGCCTGCGCGCCGCCTAGCATGTCTAGCTTCTGAATTTGCGCCGTTATGCTGCCCAAATGTAACCGACTCCGTATGGATCTGTATGACTTAATGACTATTATTAAGCATCTGCTGTACTACTTAAATTCTGTCGTGTTACATCATGTTTGCTACTAAACACTCGCCGTGGCTTCTGCTAAACTACCCCTGTTGATTTAGCAGGATGGGTGATAACAATCCACCTCCGCCGCCACCGCCTGACTATATGGCAGCAATGATGCAACAGTTTGAACTCAACCGTTAGTTCATGACGGGGATTATGCAACAATTTCCCCGCCCCAATGCTGACCAGCCGCCACCTTCCATTACACTGTCAGAGTTTGTGCGACTCAACCCAGTGACTTTCTACAACGCAACCAATCCGCTTGATGCCGATGACTGGCTGCATGATATCTTCTTTGAGATGGAATCAGCTGTTGTCCCTCCACTCAGCTATGTCACTTTTGCAACTTACTTCCTAAAGGGTCCCGCAGCTCAATGGTGGGCCACCCACAGACAGACTCTGCTTCCAGATACTGTCGTCACCTGGGCAGAATTCAAGATTGCTTTCCGTGCCCGCTACATTCCTCAAGCTGTCATAGCACGGAAGAAGGCCGAGTTCCATAGCCTCGTTCAGGGCAACAAGTCTGTGGAAGTTTATCAGCGCGAGTTTCTTGACTTATCTCGCTACGCTGAAGAGGACGTTCCCACCGATGACCGAAGGCAGGAGAAATTCCGTGAAGGGCTGCATCATGATATTCAGTTAGCTCTACTTGTCCAAGATTATCCTGATTTCGCCACTCTGGTGAATAAGGCTATCATGGTTGAAACCGGTCTGAAGAAGCATAAGGAAGCGACCAGACACAATCATGAGGCGGGCTCATCTTCAGGCTAGTCTTTGCAGAAGCGCCGCATCTGGATTCCTCACAGCATGTACCGTCCAGCAGCTCCAAATTACAGGCCTGCTTATGCTGCACCTCGTCTGCCTCCTCCACCACCGAGGCAGCCTCTTCAATCTGCGCCACCTCGAGCTCCTGCTTCCAATCCCAATGAAGGGTTGTGCTACAAGTGTGGCCAGCCAGGTCATCTTGCCAGAAACTGTTACCAGAATCAGAACCATTTGGCTCTGTCTTCCAATGCCCGTGGCAACAGTCAGCCCCGCAACAACAATGCCCGACCTTACGGTCGTGGTCAGGCCTTTCATGTCGACATGGCTGAAGCACGGGAACAACCAGAAATTGTGACGGGTATCTTCCTCGTTAACTCAGCAGCAGCTTCTGTTATATTTGATCCTGAAGCATCGCATTCATTCATGTCCGAAAATTTTGCATACGCCCACGACGTTAAATGTGAGTCCATGAACACTCCGATAGTGGTACGCACCCCTGCGGGTCAGAGACAAACCTCTTTGTTCAGTCCTGATGTCATAGTTGATATCGAAGGAATGGAGTTCCGTGCATTTCCCATTATCCTGAACTCTTCCAACATAGACCTGATATTGGGTATGGACTGGTTAAGAGCTAACTCCGCCAAAATTTATCCATACCTATCACGTTTTTCATGTACCGCAACTTTGCCGTTGCTTCAAGGAATCTCCGCACCGCGCAATGGATCATGAGATGCCCGACTTGCAGGATAATTTATCTGATAAGGAGCATCCGATCCGTATTCCCAATGAAGCCATTTGGGAACGCGAGGTTCATCTTCGGGAAGAAAACCCCGACCATTTTCTTTCTTCCTACTGAATTCTCGGGACGAGAATTTCTTTTAGAGGAGGAGAATTTGTAACACCCCCTTGTAATAAACTCTGTGACACTCTGTTAATCTTTCCAAGTCATGACCATTTGCAGTGCCAAGTCACATGGGTTAAGGATCCAATTCAAATCCAATTCTGAAAATTAACTCAAATTCATAAGTGCAAAATAAAGTTGATCAAACACTGTTGGGAAAATGTTCATTGAATGGCAAATAATTCAAGGACATTTGAAAAATCATCATCAATTAAGTTGGAGTTAGACAAATAACTCAAACAAGATGAAACAACACCAAAACAGGATATTTAAATCCATTTAAAATCATTTCTAATTCAAATGGATTCCAAATCTGTCCAGGCAAGTTTTTGGTGAAGGGTAATATTGCCTTGCATTATTTGGACCAAGTTCTACATTTTACAAAAATGCATAAAAAGCCCTAACCAAATCAGAACAGAAAAGGTTTAAAAGAAAAGTAAAACAGAAATCAGAAAATATAACGTGGGACACTGTGCACTGGGCCTTAGTGCACAGTGTCCCGGACACGGCCCAGCTGGCCCAGCCCAGCACGGCCGTCTCTCTCCTCCCGCGCTGTCGCACCCACGCGCCGACACGGCGACGGCCGCCGCACGCGTTGCCCATCCGCCGTCGCCCGCGCGCCGATAAGACCCCGAGCCCCCCTGGCTCGAACCCTAGCCCCCACTAATCCCCTCACCCTCGCGCTCGCTCTCCCTCTTTCCTCCTCCTCCAGATCCGCTGCAACCGAGCGCCTCCGTCGCCGTGGCCTTGCCGTAGACGCGGCCACCGTCGACCCCGTGCTCCGCTAGAGCGCCCACGAGCTCCGCCGCCCTCGATTCCTTCGCCTCCGACCTCGAGCAGGAGCAGGGAGGCTCCGCAGACGCCGCACGTCATCACCCCTTTCCTTCCCCGTCGCCGGCGATCTTCTCCGATTCCGGCGTCGCTGCTGCTCCTAAACAATCAACGGCTTTTCATAGCCACCCGGTGAGCTCCTCCCTCCCTCCTCTTCTCTCCTCGCGCTGCGTACTTCGTCGTAGCCACCTTACCGCCATGGCCGCACTCTGGTCGCCGCCGGCGAGCTCATAGCCATCGCTGCAGTGCACCTCATGCCACGTTAGTGGCACCGCCGAGCTCCTGGTGGTCACGCGCATCGCTCGCAAGCATCAGCTTGGCTCGGGCGAGCCCCTATGCTCGAACCCGAGCACGACCGAGTTTCTGTCGCCGCCGATGTGGCCGCCGCCGTCACGTTAGGCCTCCCCTGTCTGTTCCGACACCGTAGATGGACCCGACGTTGAGTCCTCGTTCGAACGCAACCAGAATCACGCGAAATGGCGCATCACAATGCGTTTCCGGCCAATTCCGGCGATCTTCCGGCGCGAAAACGGTCGCCGGCACGTCTCCGGCGCCGGCCGCCGACGTGGCACGCGCGGGGTCCACCCCTGGGCCACTGCCAGTGGGTCCCAGGGGGCCCAGTTGACCCGTTGACCGTGGTCAACGTGCTGACTGGGCGCATCCCAGTCACTGACATGTGGGCCCCCGCGGTTAATTAACCTAATTAAACATTTAATTAAATAAAATCAAATTAGTTATACTAATGTCTCACTGACAGGTGGGGCCCACCCACTAATTAACTCAGTTAGTTAATTTAAATGCACTTTTAAATAATAGAGGCTGACATGTGGGTCCCACTGGACCCATATGTCAGGTTTGACTGGTCAGCCGGCTGTTGACTTGCTGATGTCAGCATGACATCATGCTGACGTCATAATTCATTTTCTGTAAATAAAATTAATTCCAGAAATTCAAATAAACTTTAAAAATTCATAGCTTTTAAACCATAGCTCAGATCGAAAAAGTTAAAACATGAAACTTGCTCAGAACGACGAGACGAGTCTGATCGTGCCGTCCGTTTCTTTGTCGGAACCCCCTACGTAGACGAACTCATAACTCCGGGCCCGAATCCGGCAGATGAATAGTGCACTCACCCCGGTTATTAAATCCCGCGATAATCCTAAAAATAACTAAAATGACTTAGATGCAATTCAGGCAACCCTGAACTGCATCATAGCTTCGCACGCACTGTGTTGCATTTGTTTGTATTATGTTTACCTGTTTCTTCCCCCTCTTCTCTCTCGGTAGCCCCTGACGTCGACATAGCTCCCGAGGCAGACGCAGCTCCGGAGTACGACTACGTCCCCGACGACACCCCTGAAGACCAGCCCTTCTTGCCAGAGCAACCAGGTAAGCCCCCCCTTTGATCATCCTGATATCGCCTATTCTAATTTCTCCTGCTTGCATTAGAATTTTGCTACTGTTACTGTTTATCCTATTTCTGCTGCATAGCCTGTTTATTGTAACCTGCTATTTGATACCTTACTGTTCATCCTAAACTGTTTATAATAGACTGGGTAGAGCCCATTAGTGACCCCCACTTTATCCCGACTGCCCCGCTGGAGTTTTAGAAGACCCGATCAACGGGATTGAAGATCAGCCCCGTCACCGCACTTCACTTCCCCCTAATTTGCTCGACACTACTGGGTTACTATCGAGTGCCGAGGGTGATACCTCGACAACACTTCTGATGATAACCTTGTAGGTTAGTTACTCGGTCGTGGTAAGCGAGGGTGATTCCTCCTACACCACCCCCGACACCGACGCCGTCGTGCAATACCTCAAGTGTGGACCTCGAGGGTGATTCCTCCTTCGTTCACCTTGACGTCAACATCGAGCGGGAATTCCATCGAGAGTGATTCCTCAGGATTCCCCTTGACATGGTAGCCTCACGGATGCCTTATATAACTGATGATACTGATACTTGAGAAGGCGGGTCGACCCTGAGGGGTACCCGCGAGTGATGGATAGTTACCCGTGAGATATTCCACAAGGCGCGGCCGGGCATTCTTAGCCCTTGCAGCAAGTCCTCGAGACGGGGCGATGGGGTCACATCTTTCGTGAGTCTCTGCTCGTTACCACAAGCCACTAGGACACCACGATTTGGATATATGATCTGAGCCGGCCTCTGGTCGGATAGCACTAACCATCACGTGGGCATAGTATGGGCGTTCTGCGTCGTATACTTCAGCCGGAGCTTAATGGACGTCAGCGACTGAGCGGCGCGCGCCGAGTTGGAATGGGAACGCAACCGCGCTTGTATTAAGGGGTTGCTAGGTCTGCTCATCGGCCACGTACGCAACGTGTAGGAGATCCCGGGGCGATGGCCCAAGACCCCTGGGGCATAGGTTTAGTCCGGCGTGCTGACCTCTCTGTTAGGTATTTGGTCGGGTTGCGGCGTATCGTTTGGCCGAGGCCGGGCATGACCCAGGAAAGTGTGTCCGGCCGGAGTTAATCGAGCGTGGTGGGTAAGTTGGTGCACCCCTGCAGGGAAGAACACATCTAGCGATAGCCGGTCCTACGGTAAAGGACACTCGGAGTTGTATCCCGATCGATACAGCTAGAATTGAGATGATACCTGGATATGTGGCTCCGGGATCGCTTTCTCGCAAGGAGTCGAGGAAGGATCTCTGGGCGAGACTGATACTTGACACAACTGCTACTTTACATTATGTTATCCTGTACCCCTCTAATGCTGCAAGACAGATGAAGATGCTGAAGATGCTAGTCTTCGATAGGACTAGGCTTTCCCCTCTATTCTGGCATTTCTGCAGCCCAGTCCACATATACAGCCTCCTTTTGATAATGTTGCATATGTAGTGTAGATCCTTACTTGCTGAGTACTTCGCAGTACTCACGGTTGCTTTATTCTCTTTTTCCCCATATTAATTTGATGCCACCAGTTGACCGCTACCCTCGCCGACGACTACTACTACTACCCCGAGGGTGGCTACTATTACGAGCTTGCCGGCGACCAGGAGTAGGATTGGAGGGTCCCAGGCAGGAGGCCTGCGCCTTTCGATCGTAGTATTTTATTTTTCCCCGCCTTCTAAAGGATTATCTCTCTGTTCTGTAATATATCTGTACCCAGATATCTGATGCTTCCGCTGACGCTTGTATGCCATCGAGCTATGTATTCGAGCCCTCGAGGCCCTGGCTTGTAATATAAAGCTTGTATGACTTTATTTATATTTTAGAGTTGTGTTGTGATATCTTCAAGTGAGTCCTTAGGCTTGATCGTGTGCATTTGCGTGTATGATTAGTGCACGATTAAGCCGGGGCGTCACACCTCACCTCCATCGCCATCCTCACTGCCTGGCACCCATGGAAACACCGCAACGGCTGCCTCTTCGATGGTGATCAACCCGCGGTGGGACGCATGGTGCACACGATCCAGGAGGAGGTGCGACTTTGGGCACGCGCCGACGCTAAGGGCCTGGCCCTAATCATACGTGAGACGTAGGCAGGGCCCATCTGGGCGGCACACCCCGTTGCCCTGTGTGCCACGGCTATCGATGATTGCCATCCTTGTGTACGAGCTAGTTAGCCGCCTCGATATCTTGTAATGCTCTATTGTGTCGCCAACCTATCTATCAATGCAAAGAGCTTTTGCGTATTCGCGAAAAAAATATAGATATGTCAAATGTAGCTCCAGCTCTGATGCTTCTAGATTAACATTTAAAAAAAATCAGGTAATTGTACCCAACATACGACTTTAATTTCTTTCGCTACAATATATATTCAGAAAATTCGACAAAAAGTGTGTACTAGTTCTTTCCCAGACAAATCCACACATTTCAAATATCCAGCCCATTACAATCCAATTCAGACGAGAGTTCAGCGCATTAGAAATGTACACAATTCAATAAATAGACACGATTCACCTAAAAAAAACAAAAATAGACACGTGCTTCTCCTCTCTCCGAACCATTTTCCCCTTTTCCCCGGAATCCCCAGCTGCTGCCGCCGCCGCCGCCGCCGCCGCCCGATTTACCAGCTGCTTGGTTCTGTTCCTCCGTAGATCTATCCGGTAACTAAATCCTATTCTCCTTCCTTACGGCGGCGATTGTCTACTTTTCAAGTTTCCATTGCGCCTCTCCCTTGCTAAAAAGTTGCGTCTTTTTGCAGCTAGCTGAGGCGATGGCGGCCGCGCCCGGCGATGAGGTTCCGACTCCTTTGGCGGCCCCTGTTCTTCCGGCCACGGCTGTTGCTGGCTGGTCCTCGCTACCGACCGACCTCGTGCGCCGCATCGCCGACTGCCTCCTCGACACCAACGACGTCGACTGCTATGTGGACCTCCGCGCCGTCTGCCACAACTGGCGCTCCGCCACCGAGGACCCGAGGAGCGACGCCTCCGACCCCCGCTTCCACCCGCGCTTCTGGATAGTCCTCGACGACGACGGGGCCTTCCAGAGCGACGGCTGCCGGGTCTTGGTCAACACCGCCACCGGCCGGTTCCTCCGCAAGCAGCTCCCGCTGCCCCGCCACTACTACGTGGTCACCACCACTGTCAGCGGCTTCTTCGTCCTGGCCGACAAGAGCCGGCCTCACGCCGCTCGCGTCCTCAACCCTCTCACAGGAGCCGTGGTCCGTTTCAAGGCGCCAGTGCCGCGGGACACGTCGGTCGCTGTTTTCTTCTTCTCTGGCAGCACTCTGCACAATCTCACCGTGCTCTGTGACTCAACTGGTAAGTATTACACAGCAGTTCCTGAGAGCAAACGTTTCGCCCCCGAGACCACCAACGATGCTATTTACAATTACATGAGGAAGGCGGTGGTCGGCGGCGTGTACGCCAATGGCGGCGGCTGGGCATCGGTGGCGCAGTCTAATGTCATCATGGAGAAATTGTTCAATTTGTCGGAGCAGCTTCAGGTTCATTTCGTCAAGTTTTTCTCTGTTGACCCTCTTGGACATCGCAGCGACGTCAGGTGTTTCCTACTGGATTTTGGTGGAGAAGTCTTTTTCATCACAAAGGCATGGGGATGCGTTATGGTTCTCGGCATCGAACCAACGGAGAAACAGACGCTTGCGCCTGTGGAGACCGTGGGCAGGTACGCCATCTTCATCGGTCATCAAAGGTGCCTGGTCGTTGATGCCGCCAAGTTCCCATCGGTCGAGGTAGACTGCGTCTACTACACTCTAGACGTTGGTAAATTTGCTTTCATCTGGAAGCACAGCATCAGTGATGGGAAAGACGAGAGGGTGTTTGACGCCATCGATTTCATCAAGGAGAACAAGCGGTTTGTCCCTGTCGGTGCCCGTCCTTTCACCATCATCCAGCTTCTCTCGAGCTACACCATCAACCTCAGCGATTCTGAACTGGCCTCAAAACAAAGCTCATAAGGCGCCGACAGATCTAGTTCTGTCTTTTGGGATAGTGATTTCGATGACCGACAATACTAGTATTCCTTTTGTTTTGCGTTGACTTGTTCCGCCTTCCGGGCAAGAAACAGGTAGTGAAACTACTTTATGCTTTCTTAATTTAGCACATCGTATCAATCTAATGCTGCATCTATCGTCTTTGATGCCATCTTCTGTCTGTGTTTGCACTTGTTCTTCCTTTGCTGTTGAAATTTTGGCTGTTGAAATGCAATCTGGTGCTTATTATTTGCTTAATCTTTAGCAATGCTATCTGGTGCTTAATGTTTAGCAATGCAATCTGGTGCTTAATTTTTGCTGTTGAATCTTTGGCTCAATTTTTGCCATTTCTGAATTTTTCCTCCTGCAATTGAACAATATACTGTGCCTCGTTGTTCTCTATGGGCTTTATTATTTCTGCAATGTGTTGTTTTCTAGGGAAGAAATGTTTCATCTACGCCCCCCTTGTACTACTTTCTTTTGTAACTTGTTCCTTGTTGAGATTTCTGGGTGTCTAGGTTCCAAAGGTTCCAACTCATGTTCTCTGGCTTGGCTGCTGTTGCATTCTTGATTATTATTTTTTGACTCCAGTCTCCAGTTTTCTGATCAGTTATTCATGCTTTAATCTGACCTACACATGATATCTTCAGAACAGTACACTGTATGCACGAAAGTAAACCACTCGCCTGGAGAAAATATGTGGAACAATTGAATCTACAAACCCTACCTTAGAAACAAAAACTCAATATTGTGTCAGCTTTTTATCATATCCAAATCACGTCCAGAATCTTAAGCTCTTAGCAGCAACAATGAGTTGCAAATCACATCTTTAAGTTCCTAACAGCCAGCCATCGAGTGACACATTGTGTTACGATCATTCTGCAGGGCTAGACCGGTGGGTGGTGACTGGTGAGCCATCGAACAGCTGGTATAAATCAGGCACAACAGGACATTCAAGACCTACAAGTTCTTCATTTCAAGAAGTGGTATGCATCAAGCCATCAGGAGCAGTTTTTAGCTTGGTAGAATGGATCTGCATGTGCCTGGAGTCCAGGTAAGTTTAATCCTCAGCTAACTTGATGGAACATTTGAAGTCCTGGGTTTTTGCCAGTGAATTTGGAGCCGTGAAGCAATGAAAAAGAGCTTTAGTTTGCGGGCCTGAGCTTTAGCTTTCTACCGTTAAAGCACTCATTTCTTTTTAGCCTGAAACAATGAACGAAAACTTCTTGTACCTTCTCTGCTGCCGTGAGCCGTCATTTTTGTGTCGGCATATCTGTACGCTGAGCCCCCGACAAAAGACACTCGGCTTATGCCCATATGCCGTTGTACTGTAAGCCGGGTGCGTGATGCCGAGTGTAACACACGGCGTACAGTTCGCCGAGGTGAATTCAGCCTTCGCCGGATGGTTTGCACACCTGGCGTAGTATGTTTTTCCTTTAGTGTTTGGCGAAATTCGGTTAGCAATGGAGCACAATTGGATAAGTCCTCAATTCTTTCCAGCGCCCATATCAGAGCAAGGTAAAATTTATATTCCTAGTCGGTCGTTACTAGCACCTGGTCAAGTTTTTCATAACTGGCAAGCGACCGGTTATTGGTCCATGTATATTGACGTCTAGACATAGTGAGCTCTTACAAATCCAAGCTGCCAAAACAACATTGAAGAGTAAAGGCCACCTAGTGTCAACTAGTCATTGTCTTTTTCCTGCTGATATTGAAGGATGTTGAAATCCCGTCAATTAGCATGGGATGAGGGTTGTCCCGGAAGCTATTAACAAGTTCTTTAAGAAAAGCAGACTTAAAACTCATCTTGAGGGCGCCATACATGGCCATCATGCTTCATAGGAAGTTATCAGACTTGTTTCGAAGGTGAAATTTAATGTAATATTCACCCTTCGAGGTGGACAAAATTTTCAAGGATCTCAAGTGGATGTCAAGCAAAATTTCACCTGATCTCCCGGACGGGCTAAGACAATCCATACATAATCATACCCACATGAAGAATGGACTAGATCACGTGTCTAATCCAACGCATGGTCCCTTACACAATTACCAATGTGTTTGTGCTTAGCCAACTCACCAAAACCTGTGCTACTCAAAAAATCTCTCTCATGAAGAACCATTATTGTATTTAGATACCTTTGCTCTCTTAGGGCATCTCCAACGCCGACCCTCAAACCGCTTGCAAGCGTCTGGACCGCACGGTCCGGATGTGTTGTGCCGACCAATACGGGCATGTATCGGTCCGCAAGATGGTCCGGACGCACTTTCTCCCGCAAACCAGAAACAAACTACGGAGGCTTTGTGGGCGTCCGGGGAGCAACCACGTCCGCTTCTGACCAACCTGGCCCACCCAAAATACTCCTCCCTCGCTCGCGCGCGTTTCCGCCCGGCGTCAGTGCCCGCATTCATGCCTCTGTAGAGCGGCCGCTCCACATTTAAGCCGGCCCAGAGCGGACGCCATCTTTCACTGGATCCGCATTGAAGCAGCACGCCGGCCAAGGTCGCCGCCCGCTGCATGCCCGGCTGGACACGCCTCCGCGCCGCATTCAAACGTCTTCACGCGTGTGTCGAGAAACTTGCTCCAGCCACACGTCCGTTCACGAGCGGGTCGGCATTAAACACAACGCCGGGCAAGATCTTCCCGTCAGCCTGCTATTTAAATGAGGCCAGACGCCGTCAAGAACGCACCACAACTCCGCTCCCCATCTCCTAGTTACACCATTTTCTCTACACTATCCATGCCATCCAGCGAGTAGGAAGAGCAGTTCTCCAGCATAAAATCCAGCTAGGTGGCCCGCTGAGCCCGCCGGATATGAGCCAGGCAACTCGCTGCTCCACCTCCCTCGCCTAGCTCGACGAAGCAAGTTGACGCTCCTAGCCGACGCGTGGTTCAACAACTCGCCGCTCCAAACCAGCTCGCGGAGGAGTGGAGAGTTGCTCCAGGCAGGCACGCGGGGGAGCACGGCGGAACGGGCATCGTGGCTGCCATGGACAAGGCCAGACGCCATGCCATCCGCTGTCAACGTTGGCGGAACCGCGCCCAGTCGATGGAGAAAGAAGCTGGCTACCCGGAGATCGGTGAGTCGGTGGTCAGCACGTCCGTGCCCGCCACCAACATCGAGGGAAAGTTGAACATGGAGGGCGCCGCCGCTTGGGTCCCAGGAAGGCCACCGCCGGCGCGTCGCCGGTGTGCACAGCCGGTGACTTGCCGGTTTTGTGCAGACCATCGTCGACCCCTGCCTTGACTTCACGGAAGCAGAGTAGGCACCCGATGAGCGACGCAGCCGGACATAGGGAAGATAAGGGGGAATAATATATCTCCAGGGCTTCCGGTAGTCCGATGAGCGGCGCAGTCAGACATAGGGAAGATACGGGGAAGAATATACCTCTGAGGCTCCCGGTAGTCTGATGAGCGGGCTGCCGGACATGTTGAAGACAAAGGCATCCGCCCCGGCCGGCCGTAGGCTAGTATATTTTATCCGTGTCGTCAGAATGGAGCTCCGTAGACTAGTGTATTGAATCCGTGTTGTCGGAATGGAGGCTCCGTGCGACCGGACGTGCACATAGTTTTGTCTTTTTAGTTAAAATATGTCCAAAATGCAAATGTTTTTGTCTGGTTTGTATGAAATCCATCATGTTTGCATGAATTTTGTCTGTTTCGTTCAAATAGCTGTTGAAATGTATGCGGGCAGCGTTGGGCATCCATTTCCGCTGGCTGGTCCTTCTTGTCCGTGAACGGATCCTGGAGCAAATTTGCAGGTCAGCGTTGGAGATGTCCCTTAGATGGGTGTCATCTTTTCTTCACTGAAGTAGACTTGTTTTTTCCTTACTGACACAATAAGCTCAGATAACATGGTTTCTTGTACAGTATCATCCAAGATTACTTGTGCTGTGTCAACAATCAGATGAGAGAGAAGCTTGCCATCATGTTCGGCATCATCATCCTCATCATCTGACACAAGAGGGTTGGAAAAAGTTGATAATCTCGAACTCCAATTGTTTTAAAGCATCGTGTACTGTAGGAAGAAAACTGAAAGCATTGTGTAAGAAGTACCAAATGATACTCTCTCCATCCTGAAATAAGTGTATCAACTTTAATACAATTCTGTACTAAAATTAATATAGTTGAGACCCTTATTTCGAGATGTAGGGAGTATTGTTATTTTATTTGCCTGGCTAGGCAGAGTAAACAAGGTTTATGATACAGAGAGAATCCCAGAGCTTCCAACTCGGATCTGTCTCTAACCATCATTCTAATTTCTATAGTACCGTACTACCTAATAGCTAGTGTGGCTCAACGCGTAAGACAAAAGATGTGGGTGGCATCTGAGACAAACAACGTCTGCGCCTACCGATGGCCCTCGTATATTAGCCAACAACTATACTTGGGTACTACTCCCTCCGTCCCATAACGCAAGACGTTTTTCAAGAGCGGTCAGGCTTGTACTAAGATTCTCGATCCATACTAGTGTCGAAAAGCGTCTTATATTATGGGACAGAGGGACTAGAAAATAAGAGCAGTCAAGCTTGTACTAACTAAGATTCTCAATCGAAAGCATCTCAAATTAACAAACTGTTGCATCTGGGTCCATGGTCCCTCTCGACGCCGGTCATGGGTCGCTACCTTGGTTAGCTAGTCACTTGCCAAAGCATGTACTTTATATGCTAGCTCAAAGTGTACCTAGTACCTACCTCGAAAGCATTGACGAATCCTTATTCCACTTACTCACAACCTTGTCCTCGTTTACAAACACGTACCAACTCCCATACAGAAAATTATTACTGCTAGTCCCAGTCTAAACACCAAATGAGGCTCTATGGTTTCAGAGACACTATCAAATTATGACATCTTAAATCCACGAGTCCACCAAATACCATTTGGCTGGTTCCATGAACCAATCGTGTTCTGAAAACTGCTGCCCAAATACAGAAGAACAGGGTGGATGACAGACAAATGCAACTTGATAGAGTTAAACGGTTGTTTATAATATACTCCCTCCGTCCAATATAAGTGTATTGGTTTTAATTCAAATTTTGAACTAAAACCACGACACTTATTTTGAAACGGAGGGAGTAGTTATTTTGGAACAAAGAAAAACAATTTAACCGGTCACAGTCACAGGAAGGAGCTCACTGCCAGGGAATCCAAAACACTTGCCCCGCAGACGACCAATCAGTTCCTTCACGTTCCCCCAGGCTACAGTATGATCGACACAGACCCTTAAGAGAGCGGTCGCCGGTCTCGCAGAGATTTCACCATTTGCCGGCAGAGATGATTTATGCTTCTCCAAGTATTCCGCATCATCCGACAACACTACAAGCCAACCATATTCTCGAGTGAGTTCCAAATTCTCATCCGGTCAGGAAGAAAGCGGCATTTAAATGTAGTTCTAAGTTGAGGACCATCACAGGCCTCTTCCACAATAATGTTTAGCTATTCACATTATTGAAAATCTTCCTACAACTGGATTTCTAGCTTTCTGTCATCCAGCCAAACATCATTCCAAAAACTAATGAATCTACCATTGCCAGCTTTCGAACAATATCTCTTGTTGAGCAGCTTCTGCTGCCCACGTAAGTCCTTTCCAAATAGGTGTGAACTTTCGACCAATATCCAAATCGGCCTTGGTTATTTCCCCAAAAGTAATGAGAAAGTGGGAGTTGACAACAGAAAGGTGCTTAGTATGCACATCGGTTGTTGTCAAGATCGCTCTGAGAACATGGGCTGTTGGATGCATCACCATGAATAATGCTATTATTTATCATTGCACATCGCAGTTCAAAATGATACCTCAATGTACGTCATTCCCATCGACTACTGTGTTATTATACAGTTATACATCTTCGTTTACAAGTATATACAAAAACAGTAATGATTATGATGCATTGATATGAATATATAACATATATATGCAGCCGCTGAAGTTGAGTAAGCCAATAATTTCTAGGGAAATGGGCGTATCGATCACATGCTTGCACATGCATCAGTACATAGTCAGTGTAATATTGGATTAGGAAGTGGTGACGTATAAGTACAACCAAAAATATGAAGTTCAATACTTGCTCCTATACATAGAGCTAATTAACTGACCAAACGGCAGCACACCGAGACAACATTTTAATAACATTACACATGTTGCAAGTATTGCGGCAAGTGAGCCGCGTCCACCAAGTAAGACAAAACTTCAGGATGAAAATTGAGTTCGGTTGGAACTGCCGATAATGACATCCTTAATCTAATGAATCAGCATATAACTGTGTAATACTGGCAACCTGACAACCATGTACTTTCATATGCCTTTTGCTCCTTCTCTTTAATGAATTATAGTCGAGGACCTGCTGTGAAAATTTTGATTCACCTTTCGAAAAGATTCATCATATACTTCATGTATCGGTAGGACGAGTACCCATACAAGGGCATTTTATATCTTCTATTTATCGAGGAAAACAATAGACAGTATAGTGGAAAGACAAATAGACGCAGTCCAGCCAGCACAAAATAAAATTACATTGCAAAACTTGCTAGTCTCCTGCCTCCGATTGTATGCCGCCCATTAGAGATTGAAAAGTACATTGAACCAACAGTAAAGGAAAGAGACTTGCAAACGCCTTCGCCAGACAAGGCTTTAAAGACCACAATAGTCAGTCGCTCCTTGAGACGAGATCGAGAGGTCGATGAAGAAGCATCGGTTGGAGTATCTCCCCATGCAATACATAATTGGTATTCATCACCACCGGTCCAGAGGGTTGGAGAAACCCAACCCTATCATAGAACAACATAGAAGAAGATATTGAAGTCATCGCACTCATGGCCAGCCAATTGCTCTCTTTGAGGGACTCACTATCAAGATCTAACGAGAACCAACATATCTGGGGATGCACTCTCACAAGCCCTCGTCAGTGCGACATTGAACGTCGTCGATGTCGGGAGAGATGGAAGAGACCTTACTCCAACACGCCATCACCACCACCACCTCACCGATGTCGCTGGGAAAACGAAACCTAAGGAGGAAAAAATGAAACGGATGAACGGCTCCCCAGTCTCCTTGCCTCTGATGTGGTGGCATGAGGGAGAAACTTGGCGGTTGCGGCTAGGGTTTAGAGAGTCTTGGGATCTAAAAATTAGCAAAAGCTGGGGGAGGGGGGATTAATTGTAGACATCATCAATCATCCATCCTGAAGAGACGCATAGTTATAGTAGTTTCATATAGACATATGCAGCTGAGACAATTATACCAGGTGAAAATATCCATTTGTCCAAGCATCGATTCAAGACGAATAAAATTGAATTAAACTCAGTTTAGTAAAAAACATACAAATGCTAGATTAACATATCTTATTAAAAGTTGTATTACAAGCCGAATTCTTTTCGGGAAACAATAGGTAGTAAAACTTTAGGGTGAACTTGTGTTAGATGTAATTTACTCGACTGCGGAAAACCCTTAGCCCCGGTTGCACCCGTGTGCAGCGGAGAGCAAACCCTAGCAGCACCCAGGCATCGCACCCCCCTCATCTCCTCCTCCACACCGCTGCTAGAGGGCATTACTGGGTGAACCCTGGTCAGCGGCGGAGCCACTCCTTCCCCCTCAGCTGCCGGGTGGCAACGCAGGTAGCAGCGAATCGGTGAGGGTGTAGTTCTCGCATGGGGCAAGGCGCAAGCATGTGGTGGAGCAGCGATGGCCGGGCGAGAGGTATGTGCGATGGCGGCGGCGTGCCATGGCCAGTTGGGGCAGCCCAGTGGGGAATCTGCCTGGATCTGACGCCCCAAAGTTCGTGAGAGGCAGGGCTGGGGCTCGGCGAGGGCGCAACTCTGGGCGCGGAGAGCGGAGGCATGCATGGCGTCTTTGCGGTGGTTAGGCGGGCTTGTGGCAGTGGCGACAGCGGGGTGGACTTTGCTGTGATCTATTGTCACACTACCAGAATTTGATACGTTGCCGACAGCCCACGACCGTCGGCATAGAGCCAAAAGCCGTCGGCAAAGGATTACGCCGACGGCCCCCGTCGGTATAGCCCCGTCGGCAACTCGTACGTCGGCGTACCTCAGGTCGGCCGTCGGAATATAAAAACCGTCGGCATAGTGAGCTAAGCCGACGGGGGCCGTACAACCGTCGGCATACATACACCGTCGGCAACATTTTCCACCTGACGGACGTTGACGGCGCCGCCGTGAAAGGTTTGCCAATAACACCCTGACACGTGGCAGCGTCTGGGAAGCCTGGCCTGGCGGTACGCCGACGGTTAGGCCGTCGGCATAGCTTTTGGGGCTATGCCGACGGCCTAACCGTCGGCGTACCGCCAGGCCACGGTCGCCCAGAAGCTGCCACGTGTCGGCTACGCCGACGGTTGGGCCGTCGGCATACCCCAAAAG
Organism: Thinopyrum elongatum; assembly: GCA_011799875.1. Classification (NCBI taxonomy): domain Eukaryota; kingdom Viridiplantae; phylum Streptophyta; class Magnoliopsida; order Poales; family Poaceae; genus Thinopyrum; species Thinopyrum elongatum. The sequence goes on from CM022299.1 coordinate 581,259,611, forward strand.
CTATGCCGACGGCCTAACCGTCGGCGTAGCTCCACGCCAGGCTTCCCAGACGCTGCCACGTGTCGATCGCTGGTAACACGCTGGGAGCTATGCCGACGGTTTAACCGTCGGCGTAGCTATGCACTATTTTCTTTTTTTTTCTATTTTTGTTGCATTTCAATTCAAATAACAGCATATATACATATCATCATCATCACAACAGAAAAGAGAAGATAATTATCACAAGTTCATCATCATCGCAAGTCCAACATAAAAGTATCATCATCGCAAGTCCAACATGATAAACATAATAGCAAGTCCAACATAGAAGCATCATCATCGCAAGTCCAACATGATCACAATAAAAGGCTTAAGCGGCATCACTTCCACTGCCAAAGCCGAGGCCGCCAAAGCCGAGGTCGTCACCACTAGCGCTAGCGCCACCGCCACCGCCGCCGCCAAGCCAGACCGGAGTGACTGGGCTCCGTGACTCAGGAGTGGAACCATCAGTAGCACCACCACCGGTGGATGATCCACCGGTTCCCTGCATGTTTGGAAAGAGATGGTAAGGCAATATATGATTGTATTGAATAAACGAGAAGTTGTGGTTGAATAGGTTGGTGATGTACTAACCGGTGTGACATTGTAGTGGTCTGCCAGAAATTGTTCAAACGTAGGCACCACTGGTTGTGGTCCAGGAGGTGGTGGTGGTTCCATTGTAGGAATCTGCCTGGTTGCCATAGACGCAAACATAAGCTGCGTCATGCGACTGTTGTGCTCCGTGACTGCTGCAACTCTCTGGTTCCATTCGTAGAGCTGCTGACGTTGGAACTCCATGTAGGCCTACAATATGACATGATGCAACTCATAATACATAACAAAGCGGAAAATAAAAGTAGAAAGAAAGAAGATAAGAGGGAAAATACTTACAGAGTTGCGCTGGGCTAGGATGGCCTGTGCAGTGGACATGCTCGGGCGCGGGCGCGGGCTCGGCCTCGAGTTGGTAGCTCGGATCCGTCTGTAGGAGATAGAAGGGGTGATCACCGAATCCAGAACCGCCGACCGACCATGACTCCTCGGCCCTATGCTCACCACCGCCCTCTCGTCGGAATCCGCAGACATGGGGTCTCCTTTGTCAGGATTCCACTTCTTAAACTCCTTCTTGTAGGACTCCAGGTTCTCCCCGGCATTGCCATAGTACTCACTCTCGTCATCCTTGTGATTAGGCCGCACACGGGCGAGCCTCCAGGACTCGATGTCTGAGAGCGGCCGCTTTAATTTCTTCTCCTGCACCGCCAAACAAAGGTTAGTCATACATAAGAACATACGGCAAATAGAAGATCAAGAATGTTTCATGTACATAGATATACCTGAATTTTCTTGGTGTGCCAGTGGTTTCGGTTTCCCTGACCGTGTGTTCCGTCACGTCCTCGATTAGCCTTGTTTATGTTGCTCTTGGCAGCAAACTCTGTGTCCGCGCCGACCCACATATCCACCAATCCCGCCCATCCCTCAGGGTGGCGATAGCACCAATCAAGAATCATCTACATAATGAAGCATAATGGCATGTGAACACGAAACAATGAAATTTACCACAAACGTCGGAATGAAAAGTCTGTTATGCTTACCAACATGTACTGCTCCCGTTCCAAGGTAAGGTCTTGTGCCTTAGCTTCTTCCTTGGTCACCTTCACGCCATGTTTGTCGTGATAATACCGTGAGATGGCCACCCAGCGCACCTCGTACTGTATCTGACGGGTCTGCTTCCTCGCAGCCCGCAGCACGTACTCATCGACCATGGCCTTGTGCTCCTCAAGAACTCTATAGAATTTCTAGAGGCAATCATAAAACCAGAATGGAACAAGCGTGCTCCTCAAGAACTCTATAGAATTTCTAGAGGCAATCATAAAACCAGAATGGAACAAGCGATGAGTTAAACGATTCGATGATAAACTATGAAAGAAACTCAAGACTAGTGCTTCTGAAGAGGACTTACCCAAAAGTTTGATATCACGGCCTTAGCAGCCATCTCATGGGCCGGGTGGAAGGCCGCTTCGTAGTGATCCCAGCACGTGGCCAAAATCTTGTGCTCCGGGTGGTTGACTGGGTCCGGAGTGAATATCCCCGGCCAATATTTCTTCAACAGGATAGTGATGATGCCGTTTGGAAGACGGGCACCATTAGGATATTTCCAGGAGCTGCAAAAGAATGAAAAATATTAGTATGTGTACAATAAAAATGATAGTATGTGTTTAAAATATTATTAAGGGGCACTTACTTTTTCCCCATGGGCTCAATGAGCCACTTCATCTCCTCGGTAGCAGGAGGATCCGGGAGTCGTGCACCACCACGCAGCCAAGCCTTCTTCTTGCCACCCACCTCCCCGCCACCACCATCCTCCTCGCCACCACCATCCTCCTCGCCACAACCATCCTCCCCGAGTGCCTCCTCCTCATCCTCCTCTACCGGGTTGACGAGAAACGGCACTGAATCCACCTACATCTCTAATAGGTAAAGATGGGTCCTAATCCCACCCGAGGATGTGTAGATTGGGTACGTTGTCCATGCTCTACCTTGTTCCAAGACAAAATTTCGGCAGCACCTCCCCGCTGTTCTCCAGATACACGTCTCGGCTAATAGCCGAGAGAATGTGCTCCGGAGAACAACGGGGAGGTGCCGCCGAAATCCTATCTCGGAACAAGGTAGAGCATGGACAACGTACCCAATCTACACATCCTCGGGCTGTCCGTGGAAAACGCTGGACAATCCGAAAGAGCTGCGGTGATAAATATGCAATTGAATGCATATTTATCGATGCAACCATTTCGGACGGGAGACGCCTAGGTTACGCAACTTGACGAGAAAAGAAAATCTAGGGACATGATTATTAAGATGGATTCGTAGCTCACCCTCGACTGTAGAGGAAGCAGTCAAACAACGACGAGATCACGGATCAATGCCTTAGACGACGATGACTCCAAAGATATGCAACACCACCAAAGACTGTAAATTTTACTGACAAATAAACTTAGATCATCAAGTGTCAAAAACTTAGATCACGGACCAATACCTTCATCGCTTTATTTACTAGATGAGCAATACAAAATAAATTCATCCACTTAAAGTTTCACATTCAAAGTATTAGAAATGTTAAATCCTGATGAATAAGTTACCAATTTTGCACAAATTACTATTTTTTAGCAAGACCATGAAGTGTCAAAAAATATTTCATCATTATTTTGCAAGACCATGCGACACAACAAAGAATGCTAATTCCACTGTGCGAAAATTATATATATCATCACATCACATACAACTTTGACACTTCAAAGTTGGAAAAAAATCATAGTGCTAATGACATCCATTGATCAGTATTTTGCAAACTATCCACCTGCAAACAATATTCGAATGCTAATTTCTCTGTTTGCAAGCTCTACTAAGACACATAATATACCAGACACAATCACAATATTCGAATGCTAATTTCTCTGTTTGCAAGCTCCACTAAAAAAAGGAAAAAATCCTCACTTTTAGAGAGGGCCGGCTGGTCGAGGGTGGGGGCGGGGCGAGCTGGTGCTCAAGTTGGGGAGGGGGCGCTGGACCAGCAGCAGAGGAGGGCCGGGGAGGGGGCGCCGGACCGCCGGAGCCGCGGCCGCGGCCGCGAGCGCGCCCAGCTCACCAGCAGCAGGAGGGGACGAGGACGATGGGGCCGGTGCGGGGACGGGGGCGGGCGGGGACGGACGGCGGCGATGTGGGGCGGGCGGGGACGGCCGGCGGCGGTGCGTTGCGGGTGCCCGCGTGGTGTGGGGCTGGGACGAACGGTGGTCGAGCTTGCGGGGCGGGGACGCCGAGATGCTGCCAGGGCGGGGGCGGCGACGGCGCAGAAAGGGCGGCGGCGTGCTGGCGGGGATGGCTAGCGGCGGCGGGATCGAGGGGCGGAGGGCGGGGATCGAGCGGCGGCGGGGCTGGATCGAGCGCGCGGCGGCGTGGCTGGAACGAATGGTCAGGGCGTGCACTGGATAAGGTTTTTTTTTAGGGTCAAATGCCGGTTGGATAAGATGGGAGGTATGCCGACGGTATAACCGTCGGCATACCTGTTTTACATTAAATTTAATTTATTTTAGGAATGTCCTTACTAAATTAATTATTATTTATACATAAACTAGCTATCCACGTGACAAGTTCGGCACCAATGTAAAGTACAGTAGGAAAAAATTAAAAATATATTCAGTCGTACCTGCACACCACCCGACCGGACTATATCCTAGCCCCGTTGACGCGATGATCTAGCCCCGCGGAGGGGGGCCAAACCCCGGAGCCCCAAGACGGGCGTCTACGCATGCAACATCACTTTCACACATGCATCAGGACCCGGTACGGTGTTTCGGTGGCATTGCTACACCCGGAAGGCCACCACGAAGCCCAGTTGACCGATGATCTAAGTGACGGCGGCACTGCCGTCCGTGGAGGGGGGCAACACCCCGGAGACCCAAGACGGGCGTCTACGCATGCAACATCACTTTGACACACGCATCAGGACCTGGTACGGTGTTTCGGTGGCATAGCTACACCCGGAAGCGCCACTGACCGGACTAACCCTAGCCCCATTGACCAGGAGATCTAGCCCTTTGACTTTCGCCGGACGGGCTTTGACCAGTGGACTCTTCCAGCTGGTTGCGATAGGTCAGCCCATAGGAACAACCCCGAACACGGTCTGGACCCAACCAACCACCAGATTCCCTCCGGTTCTACCCGACGCGCACGATTCCCCTCTCCAAGTGACGGCGGCACTGCCGTCCGTGGAGGGGGCAACACCTCGGGGCCCAAGGTGGGCGTCTACGCATGCAACATCACTTTTACACACGCATCAGGACCCGGTACGGTGTTTCGGTGGCATTGCTACACCCGGAAGGCCACCACGAAGCCCAGTTGACCCGATGATCTAGCCCTTTGACTTTCACTGGACGGGCTTTGACCAGTGTACTCTTCCACCTGGTTGCGATAGGTCAGCCCATAGGAACAACCCCGGACACGGTCTGGACCCAACCAACCAATATATTCCCTCCGGTTCTACCCGACGCGCACGATTCCCCCCTCCAAGTGACGGCGGCTCTGCCGTTCGTAGAGGGGGGCACACCTCGGAGCCCAAGAAGGGCGTCTACGCATGTCACAACACATTCACACACGCATCAGGACCCGGTACGGTGTTTCGGTGGCATTGCTACACCCGAAAGGCCACCACGAAGCCTTGTTGACCAGGAGATCTAGCCCTTTGACTTTCCCCGGATGGGCTTTGACCAGTGGACTCTTCCAACTGGTTGCGATAGGTCAGCCCATAGGAACAACCCCGAACACAGTCTGGACACAACCAACCACCAGATTCCCTCCGGTTCTACCCGACGCGCACGATTCCCCTCTCCAAGTGACGGCGGCACTGCCGTCCGTGGAGGGGGGCAACACCTCGGAGCCCAAGGCGAGCGTCTACGCATGCAACATCACTTTCACACACGCATCAGGACTCGGTACGGTGTTTCGGTGGCATTGCTACACCCGGAAGGCCACCACGAAGCCTAGTTGACCCGATGATCTATCCCTTTGACTTTCGCCGGACGGGCTTTGACCAGTGTACTCTTCCACCTGGTTGCGATTGGTCAGCCCATAGGAACAACCCCGAACACGGTCTAGACCCAACCCACCAATAGATTCCCTCCGGTTCTACCCGACGCGCATGATTCCCCTCTCCAAGTGACGGCGGCACTGCCGTCCGTGGAGGGGGGCAACACCCCGGAGACCCAAGACGGGCGTCTACGCATGCAACATCACTTTCACACATGCATCAGGACCCGGTATGGTGTTTCGGTGGCATAGCTACACCCGGAAGCCCCACTGACCGGACTAACCCTAGCCCCGTTGACCAGGAGATCTAGCCCTTTGACTTTTGCCGGACGGGCTTTGACCAGTGGAATCTTCCACCTGGTTGCGATAGGTCAGCCCATAGGAACAACCCCGAACACGGTCTGGACCCAACCAACCACTAGATTCCCTCCGGTTCTACCCGACGCGCACAATTCCCCCCTCCAAGTGACGGCTGCACTGCCGTTCGTAGAGGGGGCACACCTCGGAGCCCAAGAAGGGCGTCTACGCATGTCACAACACATTCACACACGCATCAGGACCCGTGCGCTGTTTCGGTGGCATTGCTACACCCGGAAGGCCACCACGAAGCCCAGTTGACCCGATGATCTAGCCCTTTGACTTTCACTGGACGGGCTTTGACCAGTGCACTCTTCCACCTGGTTGCGATTGGTCAGCCCATAGGAACATCCCCGAGTAGAGCTGGACCCAACCCACCAATAGATTCCCTCCGGTTTTACCCGACGCGCACGATTCCCCCCTCCAAGTGACGGCGGCTCTGCCGTTCGTAGAGGGGGGCACACCTCGGAGCCCAAGAAGGGCGTCTACACATGCAACATCACTTTCACACACGCTTCTGGACCCGGTACGGTGTTTCGGTGGCATTGCTACACCTGGAAGGCCACCACGAAGCCCAGTTGACACGATGATCTAGCCCTTTGACTTTCGCCGGACGGGCTTTGACCAGTGTACTCTTCCACCTGGTTGCGATTGGTCAGCCCATAGGAACATCCCGAAATAGGGCTGGACCGAACCCACCAATAGATTCCCTTTGGTTCTACCCGACGCGCACGATTCCCCTCTCCAAGTGACGGTGGCACTACCGTCCGTGGAGGGGGGGCAACACCCCGGAGACCCAAGACGGGCGTCTACGCATGCAACTTCACTTTCACACACGCATCAGGACCCGTGCGCTGTTTCGGTGGCATTGCTACAAGGCGGTGTGAGATTATGATAAAAAAAGTCATTTAAAAGTTGTCCAAATCTATGGAAGTATCAATTATTTGTGATTTTTACTAAGTATAAGGACCTATATGCAAAATTACATGAGGTTACATTTTAACATACTCAAAAGTAAAAACAAACCGGATATTCATAATCGAGGGAAAATTCTGCCCGAAATCCATATATAATTTGTGTATGTTTAAGTCTATATAAATTAGATTTAAATTAATCAAATCTAAATTTTTAAAAATATAAAATGAGAAACAAAAAACATATAACATATATATGCCGACGGCTTGGCCGTCGGCATATATAGCCCACAGATATGCCGACGGCCAGGCCGTCGGCGTAGATAGCGCATGTGTTCTCTGACAACTAAAAAAAAGTGTACTAGCTATGCCGACGGCCTTCGTCAGGGCCGTCGGCATAGTGGTGACGGCGTCAACTCTCCATCCGGTCCTGGGTCGGCGGGCCCACACGTGTGCCGATGGCGTATATATGCCGACGGTCCCCGTCGGTATAGTGGAATAGATGCCGACGGCCCCCGTCGGCATAGACGATAATTTGCCGACGGCTTCTGTACGCCTACGTTGTTTTCCCGGCCGTCGGCGTATCTCCATCTATGCCGATGGGGGCCGTCGGCATAGAAAACACCGTCGGCAGCGTCATTTATTCTGGTAGTGTCAGGTCTTCTGCGGGTTGGGGTGGCATGGCTCGAGCTTGTTTGGGATGGGTGCCGGTGGCATGAGACGCGCATCAGTTGCATGAAGGGTTTCTGGTGACTAGCGGCTTGTTTGCAGGTGGGTTTCCTTGGGACGGGAAGCAGAGGGACTTGGGGGACATCCCTTGTCCAGATGTAGTTCGAATTTTGGCCGACGAGGCCTGAAACCCTGGTAGCCCCCCACGGGTCGGTGCTGCACCGGCGACACGTTGTGGGCAGGTGGCGTACAACGTGATGCTCGCTGTCGATTCCCCATGACCGGCTGAGTTTGGGGGCTGGATCCAGCTTGTATCTCACGTCCGTCACCTGGGGTTCCCTTTTGTGTGAGGTTCGGTGTTGGTGTTTCGGAAGAACGGTTCCTTTCTTGTGTGGTCCATGCCATAGTGCCGGTTTCTGGTTAACTGATGTTCTTGCACCAATCGCAAGTCTTTCTTGGATGCCAGGAGAGCGACTCTGGATGGTGAGGCTGTATGGTTGGCTCTGCGGCAGATAGTGTAGCAGTGGTGGTGGCGCCTCCTCTTGGATATGTGGGTAGCAACAGGAGGGATGACGGGGGATCCTGTTGTCTGCGTGGCTTCGGCTATGATGGCTCCCTAGTCTGGATTTGGAGGCCTTGCGGACTTCCCCCCCTCGGTAGTTGTGTTAGCAACTTTGGTTCAATGTGAGGCACATGTGTCAACACGCATGTGGGTGTCACTTCTGTCCGGGGAGCATTGTTGCGGGTACCCTCACGGTGCCCTGTCTCCAGGGTGAAAACCGTAGTCCATTTTCTCCAGCCCGATGACGGTGGCGCTTCATGTCATAGCCTTCTTGAGGGCATTGGTAGAACCCCGTCCATCTCGGTTGCAGTTGGCCAAGAGCTTCGTGCATGCCATGTCCCTAACATGTAGCACCCTCGACTCTAGCATGGGTGGTCCAAATGATATCCTATCGTTTACACGTGTCCCCGTGGTGTTTGTTCTGATCCTTGTGATCTCCTGACAGGAGAAGCGCTCCATAAGCCGGGGCGAGGGGGATGCCTCCTGGATGATGGGTCTTTCTTGGACACCGGGGCAACAACTCTGGATGGTGAGGTTGCATGATTGGCTCTTCCGACAGGAGTGTGGCTGCAGTGGTGGTGTCTCCTCTTGGCTATGTGGGTAGCAATATAAAGGTTAGCGAAAGCTTGTTTGGAGACAACAGGTAGTTGCAAATTATATTGTTCTAAATATTCTGCCCAACTACACAACCATATTTCTAGTCACGGTCATAAGTTATCTTAGTACTGCCAAAAGTGAGGATGGCGAAAGTACACCGACAACGATTAGGCATTTGCTTAATTGCACGAAGCATAACCGTTGTTTAATAGAAAAGGACAAGAATAAATAATTACAATAGCCGGCTAGGCAAGTTACAAGTTCCATACTCTATCATACTCATGTCTCGCATATGAACATACACTGTCCTAGTCGAGCTCGTTAGGAACTTCTTCTACGAACTACTCCAGTTCCTCAAGCAATCGACCAGCAAGCTATCTAGGCACAGCGGCGTTACGTTATCATAGGTAATCTCTCTTGTTTGCAGATGCAGCAGTACTATTAGATGATATTCGTGTGTGTAATATATATGAATTCATTGAAAAGCAGGATTGGTGGATTTTGGATGGACAAGGAGATCCAGGAGCAGCTCAACTTATGGCTGAGCCGGATTTTGGTCCTTTCGAGCTTCGCGGCGCATCTCATCCTCGCCCTGCTCGCCGAGTTCCGTCGGAGGGAAGGCTCGAGCTGGCGGAGGAGGCTAGTGTGGTTGGCGTACCAGGTGTCTGACATGGCTCCGAAAGCCGCCCTCGGCAAGCTGTATCTCGACAGCCCGTCGGACCACCAGGTGCTGTTCGCGTTCTGGGTTCCGTTCCTCCTGCTGCACCTCGCTTGGAGGACAACAAGCTGTCGGCGCGCAAAATTGCAGAGATCGTCCTGCAACTCGTGGCAGCCGTGTATGGCGCATACAGCCAAAGGTTCATGAGCAACGACAGGGTTTTGTCTGCAGCGTTCGTCATCATGTTATTTCTTGGTTTATATAAGTGTTGGGAGATGCCAGTTGCGTTACGCAGAGGTGGCTTCCGCCGAATCCGCACCTCATACAAGGATAAACTGCGGCCAAAACGCTTCAGTCCTGCCCAAAATGGACCAGAGGAGCTGGATGATGATTATGCCCTGCTTGATGCTCACGGCCTTCTTGGTATCATCATGGGCGCCTTCACTGATTATTCTGTAGAGGTGTTCGTGGAGAATCCAGAAGACAATTCTCCGTTCAGTCATTTCAATGGTATGGTATCATATTCCAATTGGGATGATGTTGTCAAGGTGGTGGAGATGGAGCTCTCTCTCATGTATGACATGATGTACACAAAGGCAGCAGTGATCCACACTTGGCCTGGCTACATCATCCGTTTCTTGTCGGCGCCCCTCACAGCCACCGCCTTGTTGCTGTTTCATCTCCACAGCAAAGGGGGGCAGAAGGAAGTAGACATCAAGATCACTTACATGTTGCTGATTGGTACCTTTCTGCTGGATGTGAGATGGCTGCTCAGATCAATGGTGTCGACCTGGACATATGCATTCCTGCAAAGGACAGAATGCAACCTCCTCAAAAAGACAATTTGCTGCCGGCGTGGGAGATGGCATGTGGTTCGTCGCTTCGTTTTCTCTGTGGATCCTTCCCGTCTCTCCATAAGCAGAGGCTGTCTCAAACTCAATAAGCAAATTAGTAGCCACAGGCTCTGGTCGCGCACCATCGGGCAGCACAACTTGTTGCACGAGTGCACCTGTGTTACACCGCTGAACAAGATTGGATGGGAGAGTGAATCCGGGATCAAGTCAATCTTGCAAGTTGTATGTCAAGACTTATCGATGGAAATCAGCTTAGATTTAGGAGAAGACAAGGCGGCGCGTCCCTCTGATAGAGCTTTCAAGAGGCGTAGGGCATTGGACAACGCGAAGGGCTTTGGTCCTGAATTCGATGAGCTCGTCCTTACGTGGCACATCGCCACGGACGTTTTCCTCTTGTGCACGCCCGGAATTGATGAGTCCCTCGACTACTGGAAGATCAAGGCGATATCAAATTACTTGATGTTTCTCGTCGCTCAACGCCCCAAAATGCTACCAGGCCTTAAGCTCCGCAGCCAGTATGATGACATCAAAAATGCTTTGGCGACTGTATGGAAGGAGGTTGATTGCTCCCACCTCAGCGGTTGCACAAAAAGAGAGGAGAAGCTTGCAGAGAACCTGCGAGACAGGCTTGCAAAGGAACTGCAAGACGAGCTTGGTGAAGAGGGCCTGCAAGACATGGGAGACATGGGATACGATGAGCTTGATGACATCAGTACCATGCTCTCGGAAGGTACTCGATATGCCAAGCTTTTGGAGTTGCTATGCCAGGGACCTGAAGAAACTAGTAAGGATTGGGAGACAATTCTGAGTGAAGTTCAGATAGGATCCGGTATAAGACTTCAAATATTGGTTCAGGATTTCCAGGACTATGCACTCGAGGACAAGATAGAGGACAGGGAACTGGAGGATGTGTTATCTTTGATCCTCAGTTCATGGGTTCGTCTGCTCATCTTTGCGTCCATCCGCTGCAGCAGAGATTCACACGCCGAGCAGCTCAGCCGCGGTGGTGAGCTCACAACCGTAATCTGGATCCTAGCTGAACATAGTGAAAGTGTCGGCTATTTGAGATCGATAGAATACTGACGTCTGTTTGTCTTCTACGCTTTTATTTTTTTGTATTTTCTTTGTTTTATTCTTCACTCTTGTTGTTTGTTTGTGATAACGAACGCACATAGGACAAGCCGTTCATTTCAGGAACTATACCTATGGCTATGGTTTGTGTAATTTGTTCAAGCTTCTCAGAAATAAAGTAATTGTTGGTTATCTTCTTTTTACTTTTTTTTTTGCCCAAAGGCCAAAGGCACGTACAGTATTAAGTAGCACACCCTTCTACAAAATCAACCTTGCACAAATTAAAATATACATCTAAATTCTTGAAGGTGTCGAAGGCCTGAAGTCTTCCTCCTCGTGCATTCATAGATGGCTTTTTTTTAGGGAAAAATATATTTTTCGTCCCTCAATTATTTCAAAAGTATACAGATGATCTCTCAACTTCAAAACCAGTAAAACTTAGTCCTTTAACTTTTAAAACCGGATAAGTTTAATCCCTCATGCAACTTTGGGTGGTTTTCTGCAGCGGTTTTTGAGTCGGATTGGCAAGTGTGGGCCCCACCACATCTACCCATTTTTTAAACTTTAATTCCTGTTGTTTATCCCTCTGACTCACCTATGGACCCCACTGTAATGAGCATCTTCAACCTCAAACAGCACACGGTTCGTGTGTCGGCACCCTGGATGCCGGTGCTCTGAAGCTCGCCGATGACCAAGCCTGGCTCCGGAGGCGGCACGCGGCAGCATGCACTCCCTCGCCCGCTCCGGCCGCGACGGCTCTATTTCTTGCTTGAGCTCTTGCGCTCAACGCTCCTTGTGGCTGAACGCGCGCACCGCCACCGGAGGAACTTGCACGCGACGCGCTCCACCAGGAGTTGATGGGCTGCTGCGCATTGAGTAGCTCTAGGATTTGTGCTTGTGTGAGTGCTCCGTGCTGGGTTGACGTTGCTGCTCTTGTCTGTGCGCGTGATTTGCGTCATGCGCTCGGTGTAGGGATGAAAATGGAGTGGAAAATTTGAGGAAAACTGGAAACGGAGAGAAAATATGAAAACGAAAACGGAAATTTGCAAAACGAAAGTGGAAATGGAATTTTTTATGCGGAAACGGAAACAAAAACGGAACGGTATTTTCCGGTGAACAGGCGTGTTCCGTTTCCGCGAATATAGAATTTCCGTTTTTACTATAGACCTATGGTTGCTTTATAGCCCGATCACCAAACAACACACAATGACACAATGAGTAGAATGAATCATTTGAGGCCCAATTTCTATTACCACACATGTACTCAGCTTGGTCCTATAGCCATGTTAATAATTCATTAAATTTGTTTGTTTTTGTATGTATTGCTCTATGATTCAAGGGGTTTTTAAGTTCCGGTCAACGCCCACTTCTGTTTCCGTGTTCGCTTTATATTCGCTCTGTATCTGTTTCCGGTAGTATCTGTTTCCGTATTCATTTCCGGAGTTTCTGTATTCTTTTCCACTTCTGCAAAAATATATGAAAACAAATGTGGCAGCACTCAGTTCCGTTCGTTTCCACTCCGTTTTCATTCCTAGCTCGGTGCGCGAGGGGGACGAGGTGGTCGCCCGTGATTGCTGGGTGTTGAGATGACGGAACTCATGAACTCGCGGGTGGCCGCAGCGAACGTGCACGATGGTGCGGGCCGACGGGATGGCTGTAGGCCGGGTTCCTGATGCAGAGAAGGTGCAGGATGCCGAGGCATGGCGAGGTCAGCAGGGTTGGGACGGAGCCTCGGCATACATGCGAGCTCGTACAACAGCAAGGCCAGGGCGGAGCTGTGCGTGCGGCCAGCGGGTCGGACAAGTGCGGCGGCAGCCTCCACGTCAACCCCGTGGGCGGCGCGCCGCGGGAAGCGCCGGAGCGGCCTTACGGAGGTCTTCAAGGACTAGAGCCACCTCGCCGGAGGCCTCCATCCCCACGCCCTTCTCCTGCTGCTGGACGCGCATCAACTGCTTGATGAAATGCCTAGCCAAGTTCGAATGATAAGGAACTAGAAGATCCACCTGGCATTGCCACGTCGACATAGACCCGGTCAAAACCACACAAAGCAGTACGAGGGGCTAAAATTATCCGGTTTGAGAAATTGAGGGACTAAGGTTTGCTGGTTTTAAAGTTGAGGGATCATTTCTATATTTTCAAAATAGTTGAGGAACGAAAAATATACTTTTTAAGGAGGATGACCCCCGGTCTTTGCACATGGGCGATGCATGCGGCTATTTTATTAATTTTTCACAAATACCTTACAAAGTAATATATCAATAAATCTGAAGCAACCATCTTGGCCACATTTGTCGCTACTCCTATCCGCTTGAAGGGGTGCCGATTGTCCAAGCCGAATACCAAACAGACTTCGCACCAAAGCCTTACATCTAAAGTGGAGGCCCCAACCAAGCCTCTTGCCGGGTCTGGGGCACATACCGGCCCGACGCACTCTCAGAGGCCACCGCCGCCGTCTTTCACCAATCCATCTTCAAAGTAGGTACTGATGCATCGACCTTGTCCGGCCTACCGTCGTCGCCGAGACCTTGCTACGCCACGCCGTCGAGACTCCACATCGTCGATGCGTGACATGAAATGCCGCTCCATCACTAAAACCGTCCACTGGTCCCTCGAGCCAATGCACACTTCCAAGAATGATGACCCTAAGAAGAGAACGACACAAGAGCGCCACCATCATCCGATCAACTGATCAAGACACTAGTGGAAAAACGGCTAGCCACAACTTCTGTTTGTGGCGCACCATTTTTCATCAACGCCAGCACTATTTTTTTTCAAATAGTGATGGCGTCTGCCAAATTGGTACGCCAGCTATAAGTTGCTATTGCTGACGCTGGCAATACATTCTATGCCACTACTATGCGGGCCCAGTTGTCGTGACCAGTTGCAGCATATTGCTGTCGTGCGATTTATAAACACGCTATAGATACTTTACATTGTGCTGTCGTGTCTTCGCCCGGAACGCCAGCACTAAGTTGTGCCTATATATAGATGTATTGACAGCCCCTTCTTTTCACATTGACTTTCATTCTCCATAAAATTCTACTCCCTCTTAGTCAGCTGCTTTGATGACAATGGACCCACCGGAGCTTGTCGAATCGGTATGAGCCGCCCGTTCGAGCCTACGTCGACGTGGCTCACAAGTTTGGGACTCCGCCGCCTTGGCCGAGCTCTCATCTGGCCCCGTTGGCCACGACATGCGCTCGCCACGGCCAATGCAGCCAGCCCTGTCTGGCGAATCATAACGCTGCAGCGCGACGTCCCTTTGACGATCCGGCAGCTATGCCACCGGCGCCGAAGCTGTCAGGAATCGAGCGAGGGCACCTGTGCTGCTTTTTTGTGGTTGTGGACGCCCTGCTGATAAGCATATGTCGCACATACGAAGAAATCCAGAGCGAGAGTTCTACATCTGCGGTAACCGTGGAAAGGTACGTAATATATATGACAGAAAATACCTCGATATTCTGCTAATTTGCACAATTCGCGATCATTAATATATGTATGTGTGTGTATATTGTGATCCATAGGCGTCAGGGACAAAATATTGCTACAGATGGATATTGGTTGATCTTGTGCAGAAGTACGTGAGAGAGTTGATCGAGTACTCCATTGGTGAACTAAGACAACAGATAGATGAGATGCAGCTGAAGACTAATGTGATGCGCCAAAAATTCAAGATGCTTCGATATGCCCTTTTACCTGGTGTTATGCTTGGCCTCGTTCTCCCTGCTGGATCGGTGGCAGCTTTTTTTCTCGTGGGAATCATTACACTGATGATTTTCTTAGTCTAGATCAAGAGTGTGTATGCTGTAGTACTAGAAGTTATATATATGTGTGTTATTATTTTCATCCTTCAACTATTATATATCTATGCTAGATTAATGAGATCGATCGATGTTGGAAAATAAAACAATAAAATAATAAACAATAGGAAAATAAAACAATAAAATAATAAACAATAAGAAAATAAAACAATAAAATAATTAGTAAAAATAATAATATAATAAACAATAAGAAAATAAAACAAAAAATAATAAACTAAACATCTATATAAATATAAAAAACAATATGTGTAAAAGATAGCAATGGCGTTGGCCTACGTTGGCCTCGTAGGCCAACGCCAGCAATTACCCTGCCGCCCCCCGCAGAAGGTATTGATTAAATTACCCTCAACACCCACAACCGTCGATCCCCATTAAATCGCCGCCGCCGCCGTCGCCGTCGCCTCCCTTGCTTCCACCGCCGCCGCCTCCACCGCCGAAGTCGCCGTCGCCTCCGCCTCCGCCTCCACCGCCAAAGTCCCCGTCGCCGCCGCCTCCGCCTCCACCACCGAAGTCCCCGCCCCCGTCGCCGTCGCCTCCGCATCCACCCCGGCCACCGCCGCCGTCCCCGTCCCCGTCGCCGTTGTAACACCCCATGTATTAAGCTACAGTAATCACCCTTTTGATAATGCCATGTCATCATGATCATTCTAAACAAATTGCATTAAGGAAATAATCCAACTCATATTCAAATTTAAGATACAAGTCAAATTAATATTTCTTCAAACTTCAAAACTAAAATGTTCAATAAATAACAAATATTCTAGAGACAATTCTAAAATTGTAACCAACATCATTGCAGTTGGGTAAGTGACTCAAACATCCTCAAACAGTGGCTGAAAATAACATTTAGTAACCTTTTAATTTATTTAAAACAAATATGAAATGATGTTTTGCCCAAACTAGTTTTTGGTGTTAGGGTATAAAGCACTGGTATTTATGGACTAGGTCGCCCTTTTTACAAAAACCATTTGGGGCCTAAACAATTAACAGAATAGAATAGAAAAGAAAAGAAACAGAAAAAGAGAAAAGGAAAAAGGCCTAAAGGATCTACTGTGCACTAGGCCTACTGCTACAGCGCGGCCCAGCCCACCCCCGCGCCGTCCCTCACCTCGCACTACTCACGCGCGCGCTGTCGAGCACCTGCCGCGCGCGGCCAGGCCCCCCCCACGCTTGCCGCTCGACAGCGCGCCCGCGCGCGCGCTGGGTATAAGGCCCCCCTGCTTCCCCCTGGCGAACCCTAGCATCCCTCCCCTTTCTCCCTCGCTCTCTCCCACCTCACCTGACGCCGCCATGGACGGCCGCGGTCGAGCTACGCGGCCACCGTCACCGACCCGCCTCGCGAACGTGCCCACCGTGCTCCTCGACGTCGACTACGTCGGCTACGCCAACTAACCGAAGCCCGGAGCCACCGCAGCGCCTCCTCGAGCCCTCCTCCCTCCTCGGATCGCCGCCGCGCGCCGTCGTCGATTCGCTCCGGCAAGCCCTCCCCGAGCTCGCTTACGCACACCTACAGGCTCTACGTGAGCACCCCCGTCCTCCTCCCTCTCTCCCTGCGTCTCCTCGTAGCCGTAGCTCGCCGCCACCGTGCTCGAGCTCTGTCCGCCGCCATCGCTGCCATTGCTGCGCTCCCAGAGCCGCTCGGCTCGGTCCGGCAGCACCAACGTGCTCCTGGTGAGCCGTCGAGGCCGCCCCGCCTTTTGCTTTGCTCGCTAGCCCACTGCAGCCACGCGCCCGTGCACCACCCGAGAGCCCCGCCGCCAACCGTCATCGCCGGCGTCGTTCCGACCACCCCCGGGGCCAACCACCACCACCACGCGATGCGGCTCGCTGCGCCCGTTCGTTAGAGCCCAAGGACGCCCTCGGAGATGCCCTGTGGGCGAAACCCGGGCTCGCCGGAGCTCGGCGTCGCGTTCGAGCTCGCCGGCGTGCTCCGGTGGCCGGCGCCGACGTGGCACGTGGCCCCCACCGCCTGTGCCACTGACCGCTGGGCCCCGCGGGCCCAGTTGACTGGTCAGCGCTGCTGACTGGGCCTGCTGTGTCACTGACACACGGGCCCCACCGCCTGTTAATTAATTATTTTGATTAAGTTAATTAGTTTAACCTAATTACACACTGACATGTGGGCCCAGTAGCCTAATTAGTTGATTAGTTAAAAATTAAACTCTGTTTAGACTAATCAGAGGCTGACATGTGGGCCCCACTGGTCAGGTTTGACCCTGGTCAGCCGACCGTTGACTGCTGACATCAGCATTACATCACAGTGATGTCACCCTGCTACTGTTTCAGATAATGTTGATTTAAATAATTAAATAAATTCCAGAAAATTAATAAAAACTTTAGAAAATCATATCTTTTAATCCGTAACTCCGATGGAAAAACTTTGTACATGAAAATTTCTCAGAACGATGAGACGAATTCGGGTGCGCGGTCCGTTCGTCCGCCACACGTCCCTAACTATCCGAACATTTAACCGTTCCCCTCTTTTCGTCTGCCCGAAATGCCGGACACTGGGAATACTTTCCCGGATGAATCCCACCTTCGCCAGTATCACCCGGCACTGTGTTAGATCACCTCCGTCACCACGTATTCCCATGTTATGCTTTGTGCTGCACTTGTTCGCTGTGTATTTACACTGTTTCCTCCCCCTCTTCTCTCTCGGTAGCCCCCGACACCGACGTCGTCCCCGAGACCGACGCAGCTCCGGATCCCGAAGACACCATTGACGACCTTGCCCTTGCCGCCGAGCAACCAGGCAAGCCCCCCCTTTGATCATCCCGATATCGCCCATTCTATTTCTCATGCTTGCATTAGAATTGCTGCTGCTGCTGCTTTACCTATTCTGATGCATAGCCTGTTTATTGTAACCTACTATTGATAATTACCTGCATATCCTAAACTGCTTAGTATAGGCTGGGTAGAGACCTATCAGTGACCCCACTTATCCCGACTGCCGCGCTGGATCGTCAGAAGACCCGATCAACGGGAATTGAAGACCAGGCCCCGACACCGCACATCACCCCCCTTAGTTGTAACGACACTGCAGCGTTACTATCGATTGCCGAGGGTGAAACCTCTTGTAGCACTTCTGATGTTACCTCTGTAGAGTAGCTATTCGGTCGTGGTCATCGAGGGTGATTCCTCCTTCACCGCTTCCGGTAACGACGCTGTCGTACAACACCTCAAGTGTGAACCCAGCGAGGGTGATTCCTCCGAGTTCACCTTGACGGATACATCGAGTGGGAAATCAAACGAGGGTGATACCTCAGATTCCCCTGATGTTATGGACACACGGATACTTGGACTGTACTGTTGATTACTTGGAAAGGCGGGTCGACCCTGAGGGGTACCCGCGTGCGCCTGAGAGGCGAGTGTTGTGAAGACGGGTGCCAGTGTGGTGCCCGAGTGGTGAATACGAGGCGCGGCCGGGCATTCTTAACCCTTGCAGCAAGTCCTCGAGACGGGGCGACGGGGTCACATCTTTCGTGAGTCTCTGCTCGTTACCGCAAGCCCTAGTCCATTAACGATTTGGATATTTGATCCGAGCATGCCTCTGGTCTGATAGCACTAACCATCACGTGGGCATAGTACGGGCGTTCTGCATCGTATGCATCAGCCGAAAGCTCTGTCAGATGTCCAGTTCAGCAGTGCGACATGGAGTGATTAGCGCCATTTTGGTGGTGCTTGGATCTGGCCCATGTGCGCAACGACCCGGAGGGCGTGGGGCGATGGCCAAGACCCCCTTGCGCTTAGGATGTAGACCGGCGGGGACCTCTCTGCTGAGCTGTAGGTAGGGTTGCGATGTGTCGTTTGACCGAGGCCGGGCATGACCCAGGAAAGTGTGTCCGGCCGGAGTTAATCGAGCGTGTTGGGTAAGTTGGTGCACCCCTGCAGGGAAGAAAACTTCTATCGATAGCCGGTCCTACGGTAAAGGACACTCGGAGTTGTATCCTGATTGATACAATTTAGAACTGGATACTTGGATACTATGGCTCTGGGATTGCTTCTCGCAGGGAGTCGAGAAGGGATCTCCGGACGAGGTTGATGACTGTATGGCTCTGGGATTGCTTTCTCGCAGGGAGTCGAGAAAGGATCTCTGGGTGAGGATAAGACTTAATGATACTGCTACATTATATTGTACTGTTCTACTCTCTTCTATTGCTGCAAGACCTCTGAAGATGCTAGTCTTCGATAGGACTAGGCCTTCTCTCTATTCTGGCATTTTTGCAGCCCAGTCCACATATACAGCCTCCCCTTGAAAATGTTGCATATGTAGTGTAGATCCTTGCTTGCTGAGTACTTCTGGGTACTCACGGTTGCTTTGTTTTCCTTTTCTCCCCATATCAGTTTGTCGTGACCAGAGGACGGAGCCCCCTGAGATAGATGCCCCGTCGACCGACTACTACTACTACCCAGAGGATGGATACTACTACGAGTTGACTGTCGACCAGGAGTAGGATCGGAGGGTCCCAGGCAGGAGGCCTACGGCTTTCGATCGTAGTGTTTTATTTTGCCCCGCCTTTCTAAAGGCCTTTCTGTTTCTCTTTTAATATCTGTACTCAGATATCTGATGCTTCCGCTGACGCTTGTTCGCAAGCTTATGTATTCGAGCCCTCGAGGCCCCTGGCTTGTAATATAAAGCTTGTATGACTTTATTTATGTTTTAGAGTTGTGTTGTGATATCTTCTCGTGAGTCCTTAGGCTTGATCGTGTGCATTTGCGTGTATGATTAGTGCACGATCAGGCCGGGGGCGTCACAAGTTGGTATCAGAGCCGACTGCCTCTAGGAATTCCCCTTTCTAACTCCTTGGCCGAAGTTGAGTCTAGTAACCAAAAACTGTTTTACTAACTTGACTGTGTGGCTTACGGGCCCACGTCGCCAATTGGGTGGTATTAGTATCTTTTATTCCTCGTCTATACTCTGGGACTCTGACCTCTCTTCTATTCGGGTTAAAATTTTACTAACTCCAACATCAGGTTCTCGTGATCACATCCACCCGGTGTTCTGAAATATTCCCCCCTTGCTTCAAGATTGTGGACCAGGTTCTGCTTACAGGATCCTCTTATCGAGGGCACCCTGTGTTTCACTTGCAGATTCCTCGCTCCAATAGTTTTCTCCGACGTTGATGTAGCCTTTGCTATGTCTCGTTGTGTACTTCCCTACCGCGTGCCTGCGCGCCGCCTAGATGTCTAGCCCTCCCTTTTCAACTGTCGTAATGCCGGATGCTAACCGAGGCTATGTGTGGATTCGAATGCCTGGTGCGAATATGATGAAGTATCTATTGCACTTCTTCTGTTGTGCGTGTTACTTCATGAATCATTCCATACACCTGCAGTTTTTCTTGCTAAACTGCCCCTGTTGATTTGGCAGGATGGCTGACGATCCTCCACCTCCACCTTATATTGCCGCAATGATGCAGCAATTTGAACTGAACCGTCAGGTTATGACCGGGATATTGGCTCAGTTCCCAAACCAGAATGCTCATCAGCAGCCTACACCAATAACACTGTCAGAATTCGTGCGCCTAAATCCGTCCGTTTTCCGCAACTCCACCAATCCTATGGATGCTGATGATTGGCTTCGTGACATCCTGTTTGAGATGGAGGCAGCTAATGTTGCCCCTGACAGTTACGTCACCTTTGCGACATTCCACTTGAAGGGTCCCGCTGCTCAATGGTAGGAAAGCCACAAGGGTATGTTGCCTGCAGAGACTGTAACCACTTGGCAGGAATTTTAGTCAGCTTTTCGTGCACGGTACATTCCTCAAGGTCTGATCGACCAGAAGAAGCGGGAGTTCTGCAAACTCTCACAAGGCAAAATGACTGTGGATGAATATCAGAGGAAATTTCTTGAATTGTCCCGCTATGCTGCGGATGATGTCGACACCAACACACGCAAGCAGGAGAAATTCCGTGAAGGACTACGTACGGATATAAAACTTGCACTTGCTGTCCATGATTTCACAGATTTCGCAACGCTTGTCAGCAAATCTTTCCAAATTGAAACAGCTCTGACTGAATGCCAGGAGTCGCTCAAGCGCACTCATGGAGCTGGCTCATCCTCGGGTCAGCCTGTTCAGAAGCGTCAAGTGTGGATCCCGCACAATGTACACCACCGACCTGCTCCAACACCAAGGCCGTCCTATGTTGCACCTCGTTTGCCTTCACCGCCGAGACAGCTATCGGTTCATGCTGGACCGCCTGATGCTATGGCTTTTCGTCAGGATGCACCACGTCCTTCTGCTGGTTGCAGGAAGAGCCGTCGAAAACATCCTTCTAGGAACGTTGGAACCAGACCACCTGCTAATCAGCGTGTTCATGTCAACCAAGTCAACATGGAAGAAGCTCGACAGGACCCCAACATTGTGATGGGCACCCTTCTAGTGAATTCAATCCCAGCTTCAGTCCTCTTTGATTCTGGAGCATCACACTCCTTCATGTCCGAAAGTTTTGCGCGAAGCCATGATATACTTTTCGAGGAGATGTCCATCCCATTAGTAATCCATTCGCCTGGGGCTAATTGGCAAACTACCATGCTAAGCCACGGTAACAACATTGTGATCGGAGGATTGATGTTCCCCGTTTCACTCATTGCTCTCAAGACCTCCAACATAGACATTATTCTGGGTATGGACTGGTTGAAGCCCCATAAAGCTTTGATTGACTATGCCACTGAAACAGTCCGCCTCACACACCCTTCCGGTCAGACTGTCAGATACTCAGCTCGTACAGTGCAGGAAGCCGAAGCTCAGATATATGTCCTAAATGCATTGAATGCTTCACCTCTTGAAGGCATCGAGAACGTTCCAGTTGTTCATGATTTTCAAGATGTATTTCCAGAAGAACTTCCAGGAATACCCCCTGCTAGAGCTGTCGAATTTGTCATCGACCTGAAGCCAGGCACTACCCCTATTGCAAAGCGCCCTTATAAGATGCCTCCGCATCATCTTCTTGAACTTAAGGAGGAAATCGACACGTCACTTAAGAAGGGCTTCATCCACCCCAGTTCCTCTGCTTGGGGAGCACCTTCACTCTTCGTTAAGAAGAAAGATGGAACTAATCGATTGGTTCAGGATTACCGACCTATCAACCAAGCAACAATTCAGAACAAATATCCGCTTCCCCGGATCAATGATTTGTATGATCAACTTGCCGGTTCCTCAGTATTCTCTAAGCTTGATTTGAGGTTGGGTTACCATCAGATCCGTGTTCGCGAAGAGGATATTCCGAAGACGGCATTTGTTACTCGTTATGGCTCCTACGAGTACACGGTCATGTCCTTCGGCTTAACCAATGCTCCAGCCACATTCTCCCGTCTGATGAATTATATTTTCATGGATTACCTCGATAAGTTTGTCGTGGTTTATCTAGATGATATTCTGGTATATTCGAAGAATAAGGAAGAACATGCCGAACACCTCCGTCTTGTACTGGAAAGGCTCCGAGAACACCAGTTGTATGCCAAATACTCCAAATGTGAATTCTGGCTTTCTGAAGTAACGTACCTTGGTCATGTGATTTCGAAAGAAGGCATTGCCGTTAACCCAGAACGAGTTCAGGCTATTCTTGACTGGACTCCTCCGAAGAATGTCAAGCAAGTCAGAAGTTTTCTTGGCCTTGCAAGCTATTGCCGTCGATTTGTCGAGAACTTTTCCAAGATTGCTAAGCCTTTGACTGATCTGCTTCACAAGGGCGTTAAGTTCGAATGGACAGAAAAATGTCAGGAAAGTTTTCAAACACTCAAAGACAAGCTGGCATCTGCCCCAGTACTTTCTCCTCCAGATACCCGCAAAGACTTTGTGATTTATTGTGATGCATCCCGTGAAGGATTAGGCTGTGTCCTAATGCAAGAGCGTAAGGTGATTGCTTATGGCTCTCGTCAGTTGCGCCCCCATGAAGAGAATTATCCGGTACATGATCTAGAACTAGCTGCTGTGATCTATGCATTGCAGTTGTGGCGACATTACCTCCTCGGTAATCGTTGCGAGATATACACGGATCATAAAAGTCTGAAGTACTTGTTCACTCAACCATCTCTAAACCTCCGTCAGCAAAGATGGATGGAGGCCATTGCGGACTATGATTTGGGTATATCCTATACCCCTGGCAAGGCTAACATGATGGCTGATGCCTTAAGCCGCAAGTCCTATTGCGACAACCTCATGGTTAGGCGAGCTCAACCTCGTCTTTATGAAGAACTGTGCTAGTTGAATCTGCTTATTATCCCACAGGGCTCTCTAAATAACCTTGTGATACAACCAGATCTTGAGAAAGCTGTTAAGAATGCGCAAGCTAAAGATGCTGAAATTGATCTGATGAAGAAAGACCTTCACCTTGTAAAGTACAGGGATTTCTCGCTGTCTGAAGATGGAACCTTGTATTTCAGAAACCGCATTGTCGTACCTCGCTTCGAACTCATGACTGACAAAGTCATGAAGGAGGCACATGATACCCCGCTGTCTATTCATCCGGGTAGCACCAAGATGTATCGTGATCTCCGTCAAAGATATTGGTGGTCTAGAATGAAGCAGGACATTGCTCGATATGTTGCTGAATGTGATGTGTGTCATCGCGTTAAAGCAGAACATCAGAAACCAGCTGGAATTCTGCAACCACTTCATATTCCTCTATGGAAATGGGATAAGGTTCAGATGGATTTCGTTACAGGACTTCCCAGGTCACAGAAGGGTCACGATGCTATTCTTGTCGTCGTCGACCAACTCTCTAAAGTTGCACACTTTCTGCCTGTCAAAGAAACGATCACTGCTAGTCAGTTAGCAGAGTTGTATATCTCCAGAATTGTTTCACTCCACGGTATTCCGAAGGAGATTAGTTCGGACCGTGGCGGTCTTTTCACTTCCAAATTCTGGGAAAGTTTCCAAACAGCTATGGGAACTCATATTACCTGGAGTTCAGCTTATCACCCCCAATCCCAAGGCCAAGTCGAACGAGTCAATCAAGTGCTTGAAGACATGCTTCGGGCTTGTGTTATTTCTTTTGGCAAGAAGTGGGAAGAATCTCTTCCATATGCCGAGTTCTCTTATAACAACAGCTATCAAGCCGGCTTGAAAATGGCTCCCTTCGAAGTACTCTATGGACGTAAGTGTCGAACCCCTCTGAATTGGTCAGAAACTGGGGAACGACCGCTCGTGGGTCCGGATATTATTCAACACGCCGAAGAGCAAGTCCGTATCGTCCGTGAAAACCTCAAGGCGGCTCAGGACCGCCAGAAGAGCAACTATGATCGCAAACGATGGGGTTTGAGTTATCAACCTGGTGATCAAGCTTATCTTCGTGTCACTCCTATGAAGGGCACTCACCGTTTTGGAATCAAGGGCAAGCTAGCTCCACGCTACATTGGTCCTTTCCGCATTATTGCTAGACGTGGTCAGGTGGCGTATAAATTGGAATTGCCGCCGCAATTCTCCCATATCCACGACGTCTTCCATGTGTCGCAACTTCGTCAATGCTTCAAGGAATCTCCGCACCGAGCAGTGGATCACGAGGTGCTCGAATTGCAAGATGATCTATCTTATAAGGAGTATCCGATCCGCATTCTCGATGAAGCTGAACGTCGGACCCGTCAGAAGGTTACCAAGTTCCTCAAAGTGCAGTGGTCAAATCATACGGAAGATGAAGCCACTTGGGAACGCGAGGATAATCTTCGTGCGGAATACCCCGAACTTTTTCCTTCTACCTCTTAATTCTCGGGATGAGAATTCTTGTTAGTAGAGGAGATTTGTAACACCCCATGTATTAAGCTACAGTAATCACCATTTTGATAATGCCATGTCATCATGATCATCCTAAACAAATTGCATTTAGGAAATAATCTAACTCATATTCAAATTTAAGATACAAGTCAAATTAATATTTCTTCAAACTTCAAAACTAAAATGTTCAATAAATAACAAATATTCTAGAGACAATTCTAAAATTGTAACCAACATCATTGGAGTTGGGTAAGTGACTCAAACATCCTCAAACAGTGGCTGAAAATAACATTTAGTAACCTTTTAATTTATTTAAAACAAATATGAAATGATGTTTTGCCCAAACTAGTTTTTGGTGTTAGGGTATAAAGCACTGGTATTTATGGACTAGGTCTCCCTTTTTACAAAAATCATTTGGGGCCTAAACAATTAACAGAATAGAAAAGAAAAGAAACAGAAAAAGAGAAAAGGAAAAAGGCCTAAAGGATCTACTGTGCACTAGGCCTACTGCTACAGCGCGGCCCAGCCCACCCCCGCGCCGTCCCTCACCTCGCACTGCTCACGCGCGGCCAGGCCCCCCCTCGCTCGCCGCTCGACAGCGCGCCCGCGCGCGCGCTGGGTATAAGGCCCCCCTGCTTCCCCCTGGTGAACCCTAGCATCCCTCCCCTTTCTCCCTCGCTCTCTCCCACCTCACCCGACGCCGCCATGGACGGCCGCGGTCGAGCTACGCGGCCACCGTCACCGCCCCGCCTCGCGAACGTGCCCACCGTGCTCCTCGACGTTGACTACGTCGGCTACGCCAACTAACCGAAGCCCGGAGCCACCGCAGCGCCTCCTCGAGCCCTCCTCCCTCCTCGGATCGCCGCCGCGCGCCGTCGTCGATTCGCTCCGGCAAGCCCTCCCCGAGCTCGCTTACGCACACCTACAGGCTCTACGTGAGCACCCCCGTCCTCCCCCCTCTCTCCCTGCGTCTCCCCGTAGCCGTAGCTCGCCGCCACCGTGCTCGAGCTCTGTCCGCCGCCATCGCTGCCATTGCTGCGCTCCCAGTGCCGCTCGGCTCGGTCCCGCAGCACCAACGTGCTCCTGGTGAGCCGTAGAGGCCGCCCCGCCTTTTGCTTTGCTCGCTAGCCCGCTGCAGCCACGCGCTCGTGCACCACCCGAGAGCCCCGCCGCCAACCGTCGTCGTCGGCGTCGTTCCGACCACCCCCGGGGCCAACCACCACCACCACGCGATGCAGCTCGCTGCGCCCGTTCGTTAGAGCCCAAGCACGCCCTCGGAGATGCCCTGTGGGCGAAACCCGGGCTCGCCGGAGCTCGGCGCCGCGTTCGAGCTCGCCGGCATGCTCCGGTGGCCGGCGCCGACGTGGCACGTGGCCCCCACCGCCTGTGCCACTGACCGCTGGGCCTCGCGGGCCCAGTTGACTGGTCAGCGCTGCTGACTGGGCCGGCTGTGTCACTGACACACGGGCCCCACCGCCTGTTAATTAATTATTTTGATTAAGTTAATTAGTTTAACCTAATTACACACTGACATGTGGGCCCAGTAGCCTAATTAGTTGATTAGTTAAAAATTAAACTCTGTTTAGGCTAATCAGAGGCTGACATGTGGGCCCCACTGGTCAGGTTTGACCCTGGTCAGCCGACCGTTGACTGCTGACGTCAGCATTACGTCACAGTGAGGTCACCCTGCTACTGTTTCGGATAATGTTGATTTAAATAATTAAATAAATTCCAGAAAATTAATAAAAACTTTAGAAAATCATATCTTTTAATCCGTAACTCCGATGGAAAAACTTTGTACATGAAAATTGCTCAGAACGACGAGACGAATTCGGGTACGCAGTCCGTTCGTCCGCCACACGTACCTAACTATCCGAACATGCAACCGTTCCCCTCTTTTCGTCTGTCCGAAATGCCGGACACTGGGAATACTTTCCCGGATGAATCCCACCTTCGCCAGTATCACCCGGCACTGCGTTAGATCACCTCCGTCACCGCGTATTGCCATGTTATGCTTTGTGCTGCACTTGTTCGCTGTTTATTTATACTGTTTCCTCCCCCTCTTCTCTCTCGGTAGCCCCCGACACCGACGTCGTCCCCGAGACCGACGCAGCTCCGGATCCCGAAGACACCATTGACGACCTTGCCCTTGCCGCCGAGCAACCAGGCAAGCCCCCCCTTTGATCATCCCGATATCGCCCATTCTATTTCTCATGCTTGCATTAGAATTGCTGCTGCTGCTGCTTTACCTATTCTGATTCATAGCCTGTTTATTGTAACCTGCTATTGATAATTACCTGCATATCCTAAACTGCTTAGTATAGGCTGGGTAGAGACCTATCAGTGACCCCACTTATCCCGACTGCCGCGCTGGATCGTCAGAAGACCCGATCAACGGGAATTGAAGACCAGGTCCCGACACCGCACATCATCCCCCTTAGTTGTAACGACACTGCAGCGTTACTATCGAGTGCCGAGGGTGAAACCTCTTGTAGCACTTCTGATGTTAGCTCTGTAGAGTAGCTATCCGGTCGTGGTCATCGAGGGTGATTCCTCCTTCACCGCTTCCGGTAACGACGCTGTCGTACAACACCTCAAGTGTGAACCCAGCGAGGGTGATTCCTCCGAGTTCACCTTGACGGATACATCGAGTGGGAAATCAAACGAGGGTGATACCTCAGATTCCCCTGATGTTATGGACACACGGATACTTGGACTGTACTGTTGATTACTTGGAAAGGTGGGTCGACCCTGAGGGGTACCCACGTGTGCCTGAGAGGCGAGTGTTGTGAAGACGGGTGCCAGTGTGGTGCCCGAGTGGTGAATACGAGGCGCGACCGGGCATTCTTAACCCTTGCAGCAAGTCCTCGAGACGGGGCGACGGGGTCACATCTTTCGTGAGTCTCTGCTCGTTACCGCAAGCCCTAGTCCATTAACGATTTGGATATTTGATCCGAGCAGGCCTCTGGTCTGATAGCACTAACCATCACGTGGGCATAGTATGGGCGTTCTGCATCGTATGCATCAGCCGAAAGCTCTGTCAGACGTCCAGTTCAGCAGTGCGGCATGGAGTGATTAGCGCCATTTCGGTGGTGCTTGGATCTGGCCCATGTGCGCAACGACCCGGAGG
The DNA here is from genome assembly GCA_011799875.1 of Thinopyrum elongatum. NCBI lineage: Eukaryota > Viridiplantae > Streptophyta > Magnoliopsida > Poales > Poaceae > Thinopyrum > Thinopyrum elongatum. The sequence continues at coordinate 581,287,549 of CM022299.1, forward strand.
GCGAGGGGCGATGGCCAAGACCCCCTTGCGCTTAGGATGTAGACCGGCGGGGACCTCTCTGCTGAGCTGTAGGTAGGGTTGCGATGTGTCGTTTGACCGAGGCCGGGCATGACCCAGGAAAGTGTGTCCGGCCGGAGTTAATCGAGCGTGTTGGGTAAGTTGGTGCACCCCTGCAGGGAAGAAAACTTCTATCGATAGCCGGTCCTACGGTAAAGGACACTCGGAGTTGTATCCTGATTGATACAATTTAGAACTGGATACTTGGATACTATGGCTCTGAGATTGCTTCTCGCAGGGAGTCGAGAAGGGATCTCCGGACGAGGTTGATGACTGTATGGCTCTGGGATTGCTTTCTCGCAGGGAGTCGAGAAAGGATCTCTGGGTGAGGATAAGACTCAATGATACTGCTACATTATATTGTACTGTTCTACTCTCTTCTATTGCTGCAAGACCTCTGAAGATGCTAGTCTTCGATAGGACTATGCCTTCTCTCTATTCTGGCATTTTTGCAGCCCAGTCCACATATACAGCCTCCCCTTGAAAATGTTGCATATGTAGTGTAGATCCTTGCTTGCTGAGTACTTCTGGGTACTCACGGTTGCTTTGTTTTCCTTTTCTCCCCATATCAGTTTGTCGTGACCAGAGGACGGAGCCCCCTGAGACAGATGCCCCGTCGACCGACTACTACTACTAGCCAGAGGATGGATACTACTACGAGTTGACTGTCGACCAGGAGTAGGATCGGACGGTCCCAGGCAGGAGGCCTACGCCTTTCGATCGTAGTGTTTTATTTTGCCCCGCCTTTCTAAAGGCCTTTCTGTTTCTCTTTTAATATCTGTACTCAGATATCTGATGCTTCCGCTGACGCTTGTTCGCAAGCTTATGTATTCGAGCCATCGAGGCCCCTGGCTTGTAATATAAAGCTTGTATGACTTTATTTATGTTTTAGAGTTGTGTTGTGATATCTTTCCGTGAGTCCTTAGGCTTGATCGTGTGCATTTGCGTGTATGATTAGTGCACGATTAGGCCGGGGGCGTCACATCCGTCGCCTCCGCATCCACCCCTGCCACCGCCCCCGGCCCCGTCGCCCGCAACGCCTCCTCGCCGTCTACCGCCGCTGCGAGTGAGTTCTACTTAGTGTAGTGTAATAGTAGTGTAGAAAAATATCGAATTTTGTGTATACGAGTAGTGTAAAATTTTAGTGTAGTTGTAGACTATGATTTTAGATAGTGTAATTTTATTAAATTTCTAGTAGTGTACTTGTGGTGAAATAATGTAGTATAGTTGTAGACTATGATTTTAGATAGTGTAATTTTATTAAATTTCTAGTAGTGTATTTGTGGTAAAATAATGTAGTGTACGTAGTTAAAGACTATGATTTTAGATAGTGTAATTTTATTAAATTTCTAGTAGTGTACTTGTGGTGAAATAATATAGTGTAGTTGTAGACTATGATTTTAGATAGTGTAATTTTATTGTATTTTTAGTAGTGTATTTGTGGTGAAATAATGTATATTGTAGTTGTAGACTATTGTATTTCTCGTTAATATGTCAATTTTTACTAACTTGTTTAGTTATATATATGCATTGTCACAGATGGCCCCGAAGTTTCGTGGTGTGCGACAGAAGGGAAATAAGTACTATGCCATTATTAGGAAGGACAATGTCGTCCACAATCTTGGCCATTGGGACACACCGGAGTTAGCGGCGCGCGCTTATGATGCCATGGCAGTAGAGTTCTTTCAGGAAGGGGCGAATCTAAACTTCCCTGAGTGTCGTGAGTTCGCGATGTTTCTCGTGCCTGAGGACATGAGGATATGCACTAGGGTTGAGGAGAAGGAGAGCAAAGAGGTCGAGATGCAGTTCTTCGACCCATTGGTGAGAGAGCTTGCGAGAGATGACAAACTCATGGAGGCCAACAAGATGATGTTATTTCAGTATGCAGCCAGGAAGAGCGCAGAGGAGGATCCCACAGACTGGGATGCCTTGGAGCGTGAGGAGGAGGGTCAGCAGGGATGTCGTCGTAGGTCGACTAGGCACGACCACGAGGCCGGTCCATCTGGCCACTAGCTTAGCACGCGCTATCTATTTCATATGAACTGTTTAACTTTATGCATGTTTTATGTTTGAATTACTCATGGTTTATAGAACTGTTTTATTACAAGTACGTATGTGTCAATAACTAGTGGACGGATAGCGCTGGTTTCGTACTAACTGATTATTATGTTGCATTATATTTATGTGCATCTTAATTATGTATACTTATTTTTCTCAACTTCATGCATGAAAGCAGTAAATGGATGCCCATGTGAGACCTATGGTTTGGTGAGATGCGAAAGGGATAAGAAGTTCTTCATAGATCTGCCAAATGACTTCCTCACTAGGACGGTATGTTTTAGTTGAACATGTTTTGATTGAGTTTCATGCATGACAAGACAATTGTGTAACTAGCTAGTTACTTCTTTCTTTCAATTTTGCTCAGGTCATCCATTGCGGGGCAAGGCATGACTTCTTAGAGAAGTTTAAAGTTTCAGTTGATGCCACCATCACATTCCAGTGCACCCTCATGAAGATGCTGATGGCCCAAAAATTCAATTGTTTTGTCACCAACGACGCAAACCGCACATACTTTGGTTGCCCTGGTTGGAAAGCCCTTACAAATGCTTACGAAATGGAATCTGGGGAGAGAGACACGTTCTACCTCGACTAAGATCGTGACGAGATCATGGTCTACTACAAGCCTGCTGACAGTGATGATGGTGCACTTACTCCGGACTATGACCCTGACTCCGCCCGCCGAAAAGTTGTAGTTAACTAGTTGGCATGCATGGAAGATATACATCATGTTATTATCACCTCTATTTATTTGCACTTGTACATTCATATGTGTGTTACTTTGCCTACTTTGTTGAACTATATCAATAAGTGCATTGTTGAACTTAAATGTTGTCATTGGGACTATTTATATATAGTTTTTATATATAGTTGATTTAGTGACTATTCTGAAACTGGATTATGCTGTCATTAAGGCTGAAATCGCTGCTGTACAGCTTTTATTTCAAATTTGAAAATCAAATTACCGGCGTCGAGAAAAATGGAACGTCACAACCGATGACTAATACTGCTGGCGTGGAAAATGCGCCATGCCATTACCGTTCAAAATACTGATGGCGTAGGTGCCAACGTTAGCACTAATTTTTAACAGTGGCGCCATATTGGTGGCGTCGGGTGTCCACGCCACCAAGGCTGTTTTTGGCACGCCATAGCTAGACTTTTCTCCACTAGTGAGAGTTTCCCCAGTGGTAGCGGGAGGAGTTGGGAGCTTCACCTCAATGATGCCTTCATGAAGGAAACGACGCCAAGGGCGTCACCATCACTAGCTCCGGCCACCGGCCGAAGACCAGGTTTTCACCCGGTTCTGTCCCAAGAACATCCAACCAACAACCTGTGCATCTGCAAGATCACCTTCAAAGCCCCGGAGCTGGCCTCCTAGATCCGGCGATCATCCACAACTGCACTGCCACCACAGTGTATCCCGATGCTCCAGCCACTGCCGAAGGGCGCAACCAGCGAAGCATGGAGGGAGGGCTGTGATACGTCTCCAACGTGTCTATAATTTTTTATTGTTCCATGCTATTATATTATCTGTTTTGGATGTTTTATATGCATTAATATGCTATTTTATATTATTTTTGGGACTAACTTATTAACCTAGAGCTCAGTGCCAGTGCCAGTTTCTGTTTTTTCCTTGTTTTTGAGTTTTACAGAAAAAAATATCAAACGGAGTCCAAACGGAATGAAACTTTCGCGATGATTTTTTTTGGACCAGAAGACACCCAGCAAACTTGAAGATGAAGTCAGAAGAATCCCGAGGGCTCCACAAGCCCTCAGGGCCCGCCCTAGGGGGGGCGCGCCCCCTAGCTTGTGGACCCCACGGGACTCCTCCAACCCTAATTATTTTGCTATAAATTCTCAAATATTCCCAAACGACCAGAAGCGTCCACCAAAATACTTTTCCGCCGCCGTAACCTTCTGTACCCGTGAGATCCCATCTTGAGGCCTTTTCCGGCACCCTGCCGGAGGGGGTTTGATCACGGAGGGCTTCTACATCAACTCTATTGCCCTTCCGATGAAGCGTGAGTAGTTTACCATAGACCTATGGGTCCATAGCTAGTAGTTAGATGGCTTCTTCCGTCTCTTTGATTTTCAATACAATGTTCTCCTCGATGTTCTTGGAGATCTATCCAATGTAATATTCTTTTGCGGTGTGTTTGTCGAGATTCGATGAATTGTGCATTTATGATCAAATTATCTATGAATATTATTTGAATCTTTTCTGAATTCTTATATACACGATTTAATATCTTTATATTTCTCTTCGAATTATCGGTTTGTTTTGGCCAACTAGATTGGTTCTTCTTGCAGCGGGAGAGGTGCTTAGTTTTGGGTTCAATCTTGCGGTGTCCTCACTCAGTGACAATGTAGGGGTAGCGAGGCACGTATTGTATTGTTGCCATCAAGGGTAAAATGATGGGGTTTTCATCGTATTGCTTGAATTTATCCCTCTACATCATGTCATCTTACTTAAGGCGTTACTCCGTTCTTTATGAACTTAATACTCTAGATGCATACTGGATAGCGGTCGATGTGTGAAGTAATAGTAGTAGATGCAGGCAGGAGTCGGTCTACTTGACATGGACGTGATGCCTATATTCATAATCATTGCCTTGGACATCATCATAAATTTGCGCTTTTCTATCAATTGCTCGATAGTAATTTTTTCACCCACCGTGTTGTTTTCTTTCAAGAGAGAAGGCTCTAGTGAAACCTATGGCCCCCGGGTTTATTTTCTATCATATATTTTCAGATCTATAAACCAAAAAATCCAAAAATATCTTGCTGCAATTTATTTGTTTTTACTTTGTTTTACGTTTTAGTAATCTTTTATATCTATCTTTATCAGATCTCATCCCTGCAAGTGACTGTGAAGAGATTGACAACCCCTTTATCGCGTTGGGTGCAAGTGTTTGATTGTTTGTGCAGGTGCATAGATTGGAGACTTGCCTGTATCTACTACTGGATTGATACCTTGGTTCTCAAACTGAGGGAAATACTTATCTCTACTTTGCTGCATCACCCTTTCCTCTTCATGGAAAAACCAACGCAAGCTCAAGAAGTAGAAGGCTGCCACCCCACTGCGCCATGCCGGAAGAGCCGTTAGGATGAATCCCAAGCACACTTTTCACCGTCTCTGTACCAAACGGGATCCAGGGTCGAAACAGCCGTACCGTCGGAGCAGCTCCACCTTAGACAGGGGTACGTCCACGCTATGCAGCCGAGGACGATATGGGCTTCACCGGTCACCACCGCTCGGGGCCGCCACCGCGCAGTGAGTCGATCATCCCGGCCAGGCCATGGCAGAGTCCACCTCCACATGCACCCGACCCGATCTTCCAGCCAGGTCCTCCACGACATCTAGCCCACATCGCCGCCACCGGACGGCCACCCGATGACAACGCCGCCGCCGTAGGCCTTCGCCCGGAACCAGCCGCCGCGCCACCAAGATCTGGATCGCGGCCATGCCACCTCAAAGGAAGAGGTCCCGCCCCACCCCCTCCATCGCGAGACAGGGAGGAGAACCCCCACCACCGCCGTCGGCCACCGGACTTGGTCCCGTGGCATCCTCCGGCGGCGACGGGGGGAGGGGATGGCTGAGATGGAGGCTCGGCGGCTAGGGTTTGGAGCACCACCCGAATCGCTCGAGACGGGTGCGATGCGTGGGTGATCAACTTCACTCAGTCCTCCATCCATAGATGGCATGCCATGAGCAAAGCTTGTTGCCACCTTTGAGCCTCCGTCTGAGCGGAACAAACTTGTTTAAACTTAGAAACTTGTAAAAGCAGCGGTCGAAAAGTCATCAATGTAGAGCAGAAAACCGAGGCAGACTCGATCTGCATACCAAGTTGCAGCCCATGAGAAGAGAACGAAGGAGGAAGCTTGTAGAGCGCCCTAATTCCAGCAAGGCGGGGTTGGGTAACACAAACCTCACACGCTCCACAACAAGGCTAAGTCTGGCCAACATTCATCAGTCGAAACTGGAGTCGATGAACCAAAACGTGATACCACATTGTCCGCTCAGCAGGACTGTGTGACCAAGACGAACCTGCAGAAAAAAATGCCATACCTAATGAATCAGATTTAAGAATACACCATCTTTTACATGCCTCCCGGAGATACGAAGAAACATCACCGGAAATGGAGTTGCAGGATGTTTCATCACACACGATTTTATAACTCATCAAAAAGTGTGTGCACCTCTGCTTATAATACAAACGGGTTCTGATGAATACTTGTGTGCAAAGTTGCAAGTTAAATCACAAACGATTCCTGATTCGGGACCGTGGTTGAGAACTATTGCGCCAGAGTTGGCCGTGGTGAGACAACGAGCCACCCGTTCCACCTCCGCACGCGCGTGGGTTGTGCGACCACCCACGCGCGATAAATCGCGCTGGTTGGGGCGCCATGTTTACGGTTTGCGCCGGCATGCAAATCCACGATACGTTTTCAATGTATTTATAATTTTAATTGTTTCATGTAATTATATTTAATTTTGTATTATTTATATGTGATTTTATATTATTTCTATGAACTAACCTATTAACTTAGTGCCCAATGTCAGTTGTTATTTTCTGCATGTTTTTGATTTTCTAGGAAACTCATACCAAACAAAATTCAAACATGACTTTTTGACGATTTTTTCTGGGCTAAAAGAGACCTTGAAAGCTTTTGGAGGAGACCAGACGCTGCACGACGGAGCGACAATGCAAGGTGGCGCGCCCAGGTGGCTTGTGGCCTCCCTGTGCCAACATTTGACCTATTTCCAGTCTTATAAATTTTCTTATACCCAAAAACCTCCGTACGAAGTTCCAAATCAATTCTTCCACCGCCGTAAGGCTCTGTTCTCCCGCGATGTATATATATGTATTTTAGAGTGTAGATTCACTCATTTTGTTTCGTATGTAGTCCATATTGTAATCTGAGACACTTAATTTGTGTAGGGAGTATTTTTTTTATTTGCCTAGCCAGCTAGAGTAAACAAGGTTTACGATAGAGAGAGAATCCCAGAGCATCTAACTTGGATCTGTGTCTAACCATCATTTAATTTCTAGTACCGTAGGACCCCCTCGGTTTTTATTTACAACGCATATTAGTTTTGGTCAAAGTCAAACTTTGTAAACTTTGACAAAGTTTATAGACAAAAATATTAACATGTACAATAACAAACCAATACCATTTCATTATTGAATGTACTTTCGCATCATATAGATTTTTATGGTAAATATTTATATTATTTTGTATAAACTTGGTTAAATTTTACGAACTTTGACTTCAGTCAACTCTAATATGCGGAGTAAATAAAAAAAGGAGAGAGTACTACCTAATATTAATTTCTAGTACCGTACTACCTAATAGCTAGTGTGGGTCAGGTCAACGCGTATAAGACAAAAGAAGATGTGGGTGGCATCTAAGACAAACAACGTCTCTGCATACCGAGGGCACTCGTATAATAGGCAACAACTATACTTGGGTACTAGAAACAAATTATAGAGCACCTAACAGTTTACAAACACGTACCAACTCCCACAGAAAAATATTACTGCTAGTCCCAGTCTAAAGACCAAATGAGGCTCTGTGGTTTCAGAGACGCTATAAAAATGGTGACATCTTAAATCCATATGAATCCCCATTGGCTGGTTCCAAGAACCAATGGTGTTCTGCAAACTGCTGCCCAAACTACACATCAGTGCCTACTCCTTGGAGGACAACAAGCTATCGGTGCTCAAAATTGCAGAGATCGGCCTGCAACTCGTGGGAGCCGTCTACGGCGCATACAAGAAAGGTTCTTGAGCAGCGACAGGGTTTTGTCTGCGGCGTTCGTCATCATGTTCTTCCTCGGTTTATATAAGTGTGGGGAGATGCCGTTTGCGCTACGCCGAGGTGACTTGGCCCAACTCCGCAGCTCATACAAGGATAACGAGGCAAGGCGCTTCAGTCCGGCCTAGGATGGAACGGAGAGCTGGATAATGATTACGCCCTGCTTGATGCTCACGGCCTTCTCGGTATCAGCATGGGGGCCTTGGCTGATTATTCAGTGAAGGGGCTTGAGGGGAATCGTAATAAGATATCCTATTCCTATTGGTATGATGTTACCAAGGTGGTGGAGATGGAGCTCTCCGTCGTGTACGACATGATGTACACCAAGGCAGCAGTGATCCACACTAGGATTGGCTACATCATCCGTTTCTTGTCGCCGCCCCTCACATTCACGGCGTTCTTGCTGTTTTTCTTCCACAGCAAAGCGGGGCAGAATGAAATAGATGCCAAGACCACTTACATGTTGTTGATTGGTACCCTTTTGTTGATTGGTACCCTGCTACCCCCTAACCTAATTTCCGAGGGCATCCTTGTCCCTTGCGAGTTTATTTTTTTCATGGCCCGCCGTAGCCCAGATCCAAGCCCTGTCTAACACTGTATAACTCAGACAGTATACGTACAGTACATACCTCCTCCAAAAAAAACATCACATGACCCCACGACCATGTAAGACCTGCCGAATCCAATCATTCACGCAGCTTCATAATTCACGCAGTAGATCTCCAGCGGCGGCCATCTCGTCGCCGGCGATCTCGTCGGACAGCGGGTGCGGCACCGTCGTGAATCTCCAGCGCTCGCAGGTACCGCATCCCGCGTCCCCACATTAGTCTCGGTCATGGCGACATCAAACGAACTGTCGCCGTTTTCGTGGTAGTGGTTAACCTAGCGGGGCGGGTATACTAGCTACCCAGCGGCGCAAGCGATCGTGGATGTTGTTCCGGTAGTGGTGCTCCTCGTGATCTGGGTTCTTTGTCTAGGGTTAACATAGCGTTGGTTGTAGTCAGCTGTGTGCACGACGGCTATCGTTATTTGATGCAGCGGCTAACCAAGGTATCCGGTGGCACAAGTAATCACAGATCTAGCTAGGTTTGGTAGTGCTGCTCCTCACGATCCAAAGTGATCACGACGGGTGTCGTGGCCATCTTCCTTACTAGTTTTGCAAGATCTGAACACCCTCGGTTGGCGTAGTTTACTTAACATTCGTGATCGTGTGCTATGTGTTCTCTATTTCATTATTGTTATTGTTTGCACATGTGATGATACCTACTATTTGTTATAGGAAATGGCGGACAATGAGTTAACTGATATTATGGTAGACATGGAGTTTGGAGAACTGATGAAAGACTGGATAGAAGATTGGTCAGATGATGAAAATTCAGATTGTGGAGATTTGTCAGAGAATGGGAATGAAGGAGAAGACCTTAATGTGAGTAGCATTATCATGTTGTAATTTTTTGGTGGCATCCGACAACGTTATATTTTTGTGTTGAAAATTTATAGATGGATGAGCATGATGAAAATTTATAGATGGATGAGCATGATGATGGTCAGGAAAACAACTCCGAGGTCTCGAATGAAGATTACATTAGTCAGGTACGGAAGTGGAATTTTTTGTTGGCATGCAAATTGAATTTTTCCTGGAATATTATATGATAACTAGTTATGTATTTGTGTTGTATTTTTCAGCTCATTTTCGGATGCCATAATGCGTACGACTATTACGGTGAATCCGACGCGGAGACAGGCCTTGATGACAAATCATTAGATGCACCTGTTTCTGGGGAGTCGCAGTCGTCGGTCATCATGAGTGAGGTGTGTATGTAATCAATGTTGTATGGAAGTAATGTTAAACCATAGAAAACTGTTTTCATGGCCATGTTTTGATTGTGTAGGTGACAGAAGATGAGGGGAAAGAGAATCTCCAAGATACTGCCCATGCAGATGATAAGAGGGATATGTTCATGAAGATAATAGAAATGACTTTTATATCTCAAGATGCTGCGTTTGATTTATACAACAACTATGCTAGACATAATGGTTTTAGTATTAGAAAGGATAATGTCACGTATAGCAAAACTGAGTCACATCATATGCGTTATAGGCGGTTTCTTTGTTCCAAAGAAGGAAAACGTGACAGCAAGTTGCTAACCGAGGAAGGACGCACCCGTAGGCTCAGACCCGAGACATGATGCAACTGCGAAGCGCACCTAACCATCAAGCTTGACGAAAAGCGTGGGGTTTGGTATGTTGAAAGTTTTGAGGACAAGCATAGCCATATGTTGCCAAGACCGGACGAGGTACCGTTTCTTTCCCACAGAAAAATCAAAGAGTACCAGAAAGCTGAGATATTGTCCATGGGAGCTGCAGGGATTAGAATTCACGACATTATGGATTCCTTCGTCAGCAAACATGTATGGTATGGCGGTGTTGGTTTTACCAGGCGTGATATATACAACCTTTGCTCCAGGGAGAAGAGGAAGCTGCTTTCAAAAGGTGATGCTGCCACAGCCATAGGCATCATGGCCAGTAGGAAAGAGAGGGATCCTAGCTTCTTTTTCGAGTACAAGCTAGATAAGGAAGGACATATGAATAGAATGTTCTGGTGTGACTCCCAGTCTCGTTATGACTATGAGGACTTTGGCAACGTGCTTGTATTTGACAGCACGTACAAGATGAATCGCTATGGTATGCCATTCATACCTTTTGTTGGTCTTAATAATCACCGGAAGACCACTGTTTTTGGTTGTGCCATAGTTTCGGACGAGACCGAAGAGACATATGTGTTGCTGCTGCAGACTTTTTTGAGGTCCATGTGTCAGAAGCTACCGAAGAGTGTAATCACGGACGCCGACGCTGCGATGATCAAGGCAATTCGCGAAGTCTTGCCAGATGTGTGGCACCATATATGTACGTGGCATATAGAAAAAATATGAAGAGTCACCTCAGTCACAAGTCCTTGAACGAGTTCCGAACTCTTCTGTACTACAACACGTCCATGACCACGTTTGAGGAGAAATGGCACGCGTTTGCCAAACGATGGTAGACAGAAAAAATAGTAACATGGTTGAGACGGATGTATAAGAAGAGGAGACTGTGGGCCACAGCTTATCTGACAGAGGGGTTTTGGCTTGGCATGAAAAGCAACCAGAGGAGTGAAAGTCTAAACTCATGCCTTCACCTCCACCTAGACGGTGAAATGACCCTGGTGGATATGATTTTGCACTATGAGAACGCCGTTGTACGTATCTGTGAGAACGAGGCGCGAGATGACTGCACGGCCTCACAGAGTTTACCGGTGCCAGTTACTAGCTCCAGGGAACTTGAGATAGCTGCTTCTCACGTCTTCACTCCAGCAAACTTCTATATTTTGTAGGATGATCTTAGAAAAATTGGCGGCATGGAGATTGTAGAAATAATGCTCGGAGACGAATCACGGCAGTACATCGTGGCCTGGAAGAATAACCGGAATAGCCGTTTTTGGGTGGAGTATAAACCAGTAAATTCCGCAAAGACTATAAGGTGTATCTGCAGAAGAATGATTCGAAAGGGTCTACCTTGCAAGCACATATTCCATGTACTGAAGTACTTGAATATATCTGAAATACCAAAGTGTTTAGTTCTTGTTCCGTTCATGAAAGAAGCAAGGTTGGGACTGCCCGCGAGGAGCACAAGCGATCTGTTGGGATTTGGTTGGACTGGGGCAGGGGAAAGAATGAAATATAGCCAGGTCAGCGTGTTAGCGTCAGAAGCTATGCATGCGGCATGCAAACACCCAGCTTTGTGGGATCAGTTATAGGAGAGTTTGAAGGCCGTGATAGCTAAGAGTCATGAGTATGATTTGCTACAGGAAAATTTGAGCAAGAAAGCGTATGACCTCAGTAAGTGTGCAATTGAATATGTAGATGATGGTGAAGGCAACATGGTTGCAGTTCAAGATCCTACGAAAGTGTCAAGCAAAGGTGCAACAAAGGTAGATGAGAACCGCCCTGTCTCAAAAAATGGTAGACCACTCTCTTATTATGAGTTGAAAACCCGGTGCGGTGCTTGCAAATTGCTAGGACACACTAGACGTAGCAAGAAATGCAAACTAAATAAGAAGTAAGTGTTTGTATGCATTGTCGATTTTTTTTTTCCTTATCATTCATTAACTTATCTTGTCTTTTATCATGTGCAGAAATGTGGAGAAGGAAGAAGAGTAGAACACTTGCTTTAATTATTTACGGATGAATCGAGTTAACTGGCCAGTATATCCTTCACATTATGGCATCATGTTTAGTTTGACGTTTCGCGTGTTTGGTTCCTATATATTGTAGCAACTTCATCGGCACTTTGTTTAGTGGGGACTATGCTTTGGTTGAACTATGTTTGGTTTTATGCATGTAGGATGTTGTGACTGTGATGTGAGGCTAAACTCAATTGCTGGTCTGTCAACCTTTTACATCTCTAAAGAAGCAACAAAAGCCAACCTAAATAAATTGGTTTTGCATGGGGCTCGAACCCAGTACCTAGGGTGGGAAACGTAGATTGCAACGCCAGTGTGTTATGACTGGGGCAGGAGGTAGAAAGCATCTTGTACATTTCCCCTCCCCACGTCCTAACTGCCATTCAATAAGTACGACTCCCCACCACCCACTCACCCACCTCCCACGCGCGTCCGTTCGAGCTCCCCTCTTATCCCCACCTACAGTAGATCGAGAAACCCTCGCCGGCCACCGTTGCAGCCGCCTCCATGGAGAGAAGCCTGGGCTGGCAGCAAGTTATGGAGGAGCTCGCCGGCGATGACAAGGCGTGGCGTGCGTAGTTGATGGAGGTGTGCAGGTGGTTCCCCAGCACGGAGATGTTGGTCAACCACGCGCGTGGCCTCATCAAAGTCTTCACCGATGCCGAGAAGAAGTGCGCCTTCCTCGACGGCCGCGGCATCCCGCCGGCCCTCCTCCTCGTCTAGGCAATGCGAGAGGCCACGCTGAGCGACTCCCCTGTTCAGCGCGCAAGGTGGTGGATGTACCACTCCACCACCATGCCGTAGCCGGCGGATCCAGAGCGCGTCGCGTCAACGGCGGAGCGCGTCGACGTCGAGCTCGCTCTCCCAGCGCCCGTCAGCCCAGACTACCAGGTCCACCGCGTGCCTGCGCCAGTCCAGCCTGTATGCTTTGACGTCGTGGAGGATGACGTGGATGAGGTACTGGTCATCCCTGATGACGATGAAGAGGGCGAGGAGGACACCGTGCAGGTGGTTGCGCCGGTAGTCGTCCAGGGTGACAAGACACTGCCCATCGACGTCGAGCTCCTTCCCCTTCACCCTGACATAGTGAAGGTGGAAGACGAGGAGGTGGCTCAGGATCAGGTGGCGCAGGTGTCGAAGAGGACGGCGGTGAAGAATAAGACATCTCCGTGTGTGGTGCGCCGCTCACGCCGCCTCAAATTTCTGAAGAAGTGAAGATGGGGGCAGTTGCTAACGGAGGAGGAAGCTGCTGGAGTTATCTTTAGTCCGGTATGCTGTTATATTTTTCAGCATATAAGTTAAAAATATTTTGGGTTTGATGTTGGTTAGGTATGCTGGTATATGTAAGCATATAAGTTATGCAATCAGTACGGTTTGGTCTAGTTCATTGTGACTGAAGAACTGAATATCTATTATTCACCCTATGTGTCAAGTTCAGTTAAATTTCAGAATATTGAAATGTACTATTGCTTTGCTTCAGTGTTGATTCGATGGTGTAGGTGATGCTAGATGTTGCTCCTATGTTGCAACAGGACAATGAACTGTGCTGCTGCACAAATCAGTAGTGCTGCTAGGTGATGTGCCCATGTGCATAACTTACCAAATATAGAACATGCCAAATGTGCACTGTCTGCCAAATATAGAACATGCCATCATGATGGCCCCATGTTATTTCTGCTGCAATCTCTGTTACAATGTGCCCATGAACTGAATAGCAAATATTTCATGATCATTTCATCATGTCAATAATAATGATGGCAATACATGACTGGGTAGTACATCAAACTTTGTGAACAATCTACTTGCTAACTATGACACCAATCATAATGGCAAATAGGCCAAGATATAGCAGACCTCCAAATCCTAAAATCCTATCCCTATAGAGCAATATTTCCTTCTGCATCTTAACCATTGCTCTCTTTTCTTTCTCATTCCTTGTCATGGATTTAACACGGCAGATGCCCTTGTGAAAGGACTTAGGTGTGGAGCCATCTCAATGTAGGTTAGCTCGAAGGGGCTGAACATGTCAAAGGACACAAAGGTTTACCCTGGTTCAGCCCCTCAAAACGAGGTAAAAGCCTACGTCCTACTTCTAGTTGTATTGCTTGAGTCTCAATTACAAGGGAGCGATCACGCTTGACCTAGCTATCGACCAATTGTTTCTTGAGTTAACCCGCCGATGGGTCTCGCCTTTATATACACAGGTCGAGGCCCGGGGCTTACAAGAGTCCACGCCGGATCACACAACGTGACCAACTCGGTTTCTAAGTCACCTTGCCTTGCCAGGCAAGTCACCGCCTCGCGGCTTACACCTTCGGGTCTTGGGCCTTCAACAGGCCCGCGCCTTAAGTTGCTTCTAGTTTTCATATCTCAGGCCCATCTTAAACCTTTCATTTCTTGAGTCGCCAACAGCATAACCCAGCCCCTCCTGGGCGGGTCACACCGCGGGTTATATCCCCAATATTAGGCCCCAGATTGATTTGAACTCGTTCACGTCAATCTTCACTGCTTTAGTTGGCGAGTCTTCTTTCCAATGCTTAACCTTGAACAGATCACTATAACCCACCGTGACGTCATGCGAGATAAATCTGGAAAAAATCCATGACATCATAACGAATCTTTTTTGCATTAAATGGTTGTCCGAGATTCAAGGCGCCTCCAGCGTTGAGATAATCATGACGTCTCCTTGATTTCCGTGCCTGCCATTTTACTATTCACCTTTTCCCTTATAAATAGGCACGGAGGGGTTCCTTTTTCACTTTTACCCCCGCCTATCTCTCTTCTTCCTCTTCCTCGCGTCGACTGCCGCTGCGAGAGCTCCGCCGCCCCCGCCGACCTTCACCAGCAGCTCCATCCTGGCCGCTGCATCAACCTGATTGTGACCAGAGATCACAGCACCCGCCTGCTACTCGTTAGCATCACCAGGTACTCAGCTTTTCTCACTTCCAATCTGCATTAGGTCACCCTAGTTCGTCGGTGTTCGTCTTGTTCGTCCAAGTTCATCATAGTTTTCTCCCACCTGTGTTTAGTTCAATCCAAAGATAGTACTGAAGCCGTGCGGTAGCAGTTTTAGCCCTTATTTTGCATCTCATATAGATCCCCTTTCTTCAGAATCCATATATAGCTCGCCTACTTTCCTCACTACCGCACCTTAGGTTTTGGAATTGTTCTTCATTTCCTGAACTGCCGTAGATCCAAAATTTTAGGCACAATCCATGAAACTTGTTTTATCTCATGCTTAGCGTAATCTCAACCATCTGGATTTGATAGACAACTGACCCGCCATTCATTGTTCGGGCAGCTTAAATAACAACCTTTGTGACCCGCCAGAACTTGGCTGGCTTAATCATAATTTATAACTTGCCAAGAAATCCAGAGCTTTGTTTGACCCGCCGACAATGCTTGCCTGCTTATATTTATCAACTTAACCATGAACTTGTGATTTATCAGCAGATGGTCAACTTAAACATGAATTTTATAATCATTAGGCAGTTCATCACCATGACTTTAACCCGCCATACCTTTATTCCCAGGCCATATGTCTTAACCCGCCAGCAATGACTAAGACTCCCACTTCTTGCGACTGGGTCACCTCCCAAGTCTCCGAACTCTCATTACAGGAGTATGTAGATATGGGGATTTTACCATCCAAAGAGGTCATACACTGGCGGGTCCCTGGCTCTGAAACAACTCCAGAACCCTGATACAGCTTGAACTACGTCGATATTTCCCCAAAGAGGAAGGGATGATGCAACACAGCTACGGTAGGTATTTCCCTCAGTGAAGAGACCAAGGTTATCGAACCAGTAGGAGAACCACGCAACACTACGTAAACGGTACCTGCACACAAAGAACAAATACTTGCAACCCGACGTAAAAGAGGGGTTGTCAATCCCTCCCGGGTAAAAAGATAGATAAAATTGTAGTAGATTGGATAAATAGATCTCGCGGGAACGCGAGATAAAATAAATGACAATAAATTGCAGCAAGGTATTTTTGGGTTTTTGGATAAATTAGATCTGAAAATAAAAGCAAATAAAAATAGATCTCGAAGGCAAATATGATAAAGAAGAGACCCGGGTGCCGTAGATTTCACTAGTGGCTTCTCTCGAGAAAAATAGCATACAATGGATAAACAAATTACTGTTGGGCAATTGATAGAACTTCAAATAGTCATGACGATATCCAGGCAATGATCATTATATAGGCATCACGTCCAAGATTAGTAGACCGACTCCTGGCTGCATCTACTACTATTACTCCACACATCGACCGCTATCCAGCATGCATCTAGTGTATTAAGTTCATGGAGAAATGGAGTAATGCAATAAGAACGATGACATGATGTAGACAAGATCTATTCATGTAGGAATAGACCCCATCTTGTTATCCTTAATAGCAACGATACATACGTGTCATTTCCCCTTCTGTCACTGGGATTGAGCACCGTAAGATTGAACCCATCACAAAGCACCTATTCCCATGGCAAGAAAAATCGATCTAGTCGGCCTAACTAAACCAAAGATTCAAAGAAGAAATACGAGGCTATAAGCAATCATGCATGTAAGAGATCAAAAGACTCAAATAACTTTCATGGATAAAAACATAGATCTGATCATAAACTCAAAGTTCATCGGATCCCAACAAACACACCACAAAAAGAGTTACATCAAATAGATCTCCAAGTGATCATTGTATTGAGAATCAAAAGAGAGAGAGAGGAAGCCATCTAGCTACTAACTACGGACCCGTAGGTCTAGAATGGACTACTCACGCATCATCGGAGAGGCACCAATGAGGATGATGAACCCCTCCGTGATGGTGTCTAGATTGGATCTATGGTTTCTAAAACTTACGGAAGCTGGAATTGTTTTTTGTTGACTCCCCTAGGGTTTCTGAAATATTGGGGTATTTATAGAGCAAAGAGGCGGTGCAGGAGGTTGTGCCCCCCTCGGGGCACCCCTCTGGTACTTCTTTGGTCCATCCTGTGTCTTCTGGCCCAGAAAAATTCTCTAAAAAGTTTCGCTGCGTTTGGACTCCGTTTGGTATTGATTTTCTGCGAAGTAAAAAACAAGCAAAAAACAACAACTAGCACTGGGTACTATGTCAATAGGTTAGTCCCAAAAAATGATATAAAGTTGCTATAAAATGATTGTAAAACATCCAAGAATGATAATATAACAGCATGGAACAATAAAAAATTATAGATATGTTGGAGACGTATCAGCACCCCCAAGCTTAATTCCTGCTCGTCCTCGAGTAGGTAAATGATAAAAACAATTTTTTTTGATGTGGAATGCTGCCTAACATGTTCATCACATATTCTTTTCTTTGTAGCATGGACATTTGGACTTTTATATGATTCAGAGCAATAGTCTAGTTTTGTCATGAAGATTTCAATATTCAAGCATATCAACAAGCAACCATGTCTTTCAAAATATCAATGCTAAAGGAAGTTATCCCTAGCCCATTATGCTCAATCATTGATCCATTCATGAAACACACTCACATATTAGCTACACCGAATGCTCAAGTACGATCATAGTGCCACTTAGTTGGTGCTTTATAAGAGAAGATGGAGACTCAAAATAAAAATTGCATAAAGTAAATAGAAAGGCCCTTTGCAGAGGGAAGTAGGGATTTGTAGAGGTGCCAGAGCTCAAAGCGAAAAAAGATAGAGATAAAAAAACATTTTGGGTGGCATGCTTTTCCTGTCAACGAAAACGATCGAGTAGTTTCCAATACTTTCCATGCTAGATATATCATAGGCGGTTCCCAAACAAAAAATAAAGTTTATTCCTTTTTCCACCATACTTTCACATTCCACGGCTAACCGAATTCATGGGTGCCGTCCAGACCAACACTTTCCAAGGAATTTATTATTTGACAACATAAAGTAAATTCATTTTTCATTTCGGGACTGGGCATCCCTAATACCTTTGCCGTACTCTCGTGCAATGACAAGTGAATAAACACTCATCTTGAGAATAACACATCTAGCATGGAAAAATATCAGCCACCCCCTACCGTTTCATGAGCGGTACGAGCACACAAAAGAGAAATTTATTTTGAAAATTAGAGATGGCACATACAAATTTGCTTAGCACGGCAAAATAATACCGCATATAGGTAGGTATAGTGGACTCATATGACGAAACTGGTTTAAGGATTTTGGATGCATAAGTAGTGATCATACTTAGTGCAAATGAAGGCTAGCAAAAGATTGAGAAGCATCCAACCAAGAAACGAAAAATCTTATAAGCGAGCATTAAGCATAACTAACACCGAATAATGCACCACAAGTAGGATGTAATTTCATTGCATAACTATTGACTTTTGTGCTTGCATAGGGAATCACAAACCTTAACACCAATATTCTTACTAAAGCATAATTACTCATCAACATGACTCACATATTATATCATCATATCGCAAAACTATTACAAGGAATCAAGTTTATTTTGTCCAATGATCTTCATGAAAGTTTTTATTATATCCCTCTTGAATATCTATCACTTTGGGACTAGTTTCATGTGTTGCTTTTGATAGCTCAAATAAAATCTAAGTGAAGAACATGAGCATAAAAGTTTCTTCTCTCAAAATAATTTAAGTGAAGCATGAGAGAATTTCTTAAAAAATTTACTAACTCCCAAATAAATCTAAGTGAAGCATGAGAGCATTTCTTCAAAAATACTAGAACACACCATACTCAAAAATATATAAGTGAAGCACTAGAGCAATTCCATAGCTCAAAAGATTTAAGTGAAGCATAGAGAGCAATTCTAACAAATCATAGCATAATTTTGTCTCTCTCAAATAGGTGTGTCCAGCAAGGATACTTGACTTAAAATAAAAAGCAAAACAAGCAAAGACTCATATCATACAAGACACTCCAAGCAAAACTCATGACATGTGACGAATAAAAATATAGCTCCAAGTAAAATACCAATGGTCGTTAGAACAAAGAGGGGATGACACTCGGGCATCCCTAGGCTTAGTTTCTTCCTTATCTTTGGATAATGGCTTGGGGTGCCATGGGCATCCCCAAGCTTAGGCTCTTCTTACTCCTTATTCCTTCATCCATCGTAATCTCACCCAAAACTTGAAAACTTCAATCACACAAAACTCAACAAAACCTTCGTGAGATCCGTTAGTACAAGAAAACTAATCTTTACTTTAAGAACTATAGAAAACCCATTCAAATTTCGTTATTGCATTATGTCTACTGTATTATAACTTTACTATAGCTTATACCCTCCAATACAAACCATAGATTCATCAAAACAAGCACACAATGCAAAGAAAACAGAATGTGTCAAAAACAGAACAGTCTGTAAAGATGCGAATTGTTCTCATACTTCTGTAACTCTAAAAATTCTGAAATCTAGGACAACAGAGGCAATTCGCATATCAATCTTGTGTAACAAATTCAGAAATTTTCTTCTCTTCTGTGATTTTAAACAATTATTTTTCTGGACGCAAAAGTTTCTGATTTCTAACAAGATCAAATCAACTATCACCAAAGCTATCCCGAAGGCTTTGCTTGGCACAAACACTAATTAAAACACAAAAAACACAATCATAACAGTAGCATAATTGTGCAAACACTCAAGAGCAGAAAGAAAAAGACAAAAATAAATTTTATTCATTGGGTTGCCTCCCAACAAGCGCTATCGTTTTATGCGCCTAGCTAGGCATAATGCATAGATCTAAGTGTTGTCATCTTTAGTTCTAGATCCATAAGATTCCCTCATGATTGATTCATATGGTGGCTTAATTATTGTTCTAGGGAAGTGTTCCATACCCTACCTTAGTGGAAATTGAAATATAATATTGCCTTCTTTCATATCAATCACGGCACCAATAGTACAAAAAAACGGTCCACCAAGAATAATTAGACAAGAAGGATTGCAATCAATATCTAGAACAATAAAATCTATGGGCACATAATTCCTATTTGCAAGAATAAGAACATCATTAATTCTTCCCATAGGCTTTTTAATAGTAGAATCCACCAAGTGCAAATTTAAAGAACATTCTTCAATATCGGTAAGACCAAGCACATCACATAAAGGTTTCAGAATTGTAGAAACACTAGCACCCAAGTCACATAAAGCAAAACACTCATAATTTTAAATCTTGACTTTGATAGTAGGTTCCCATTCATCATGTAATTTTCTAGGAATTGAAATCTCTAATTCCAACTTTTCTTCTAAACCTTTCATCATAGCATCAACAATATGTTTAGTAAAAGCTTTATTTTGTTCATAAGCATGGGATGAATTTACCATGGATTGCAACAAAGAAATACAATCAATCAAAGAGCAATTATCATAATTAAAGTCTTTGTAATCCAAAAGAATGGGCACATCACAAGTTAAAGTTTTGACCTCTCCAAACCCACCTTTATCAATTTTCTCAACAAGATTTTCACCCTCCGAATTATCGGGACGCCTTCTAGCTAAAGTTGACTCTTCTTCAGTCCCTTTATCATAAATTTTAATTTTACTAAACAAAGAATCAATAGAAGAAACACCAATCATTTTAAGATCTTCATCATTTTTATGAAAGCAATCGCTAGAAAATGCTTTTTCTAAAAATTCTCTTTTAGCTCTAAGCATAGCGGTTCTTTTCTTACTTTCATCCATAGAAACATATAAAGCTTTAATTGATTCTTCAAACTTAGGCACAAAAATTTTCATCTTGAGATTTTCTACATCATCAGAAATTCTATCAATGCTTCTAGACATATCATCGATCTTACTCAACTTTTCTTCTATCGTAGTATTAAAATTATTTTGAGCATTGGTAAATTCTTTAATATTATTCTCAAGATCAGAGGTGTTCCTATTATTATTATAAGAAGGATTACCATAGGAATTACCATAATTATTAGAGGAATTTCCCAGAAAAGGTCTAGGATTAAAATTACCTCTATTAACATTGTTATTAAAATTGTTTCACGAAATAAAAATCACGTCTACGGCATCACTATTTTGCTCAATCAAAGTAGACAAAGGCACATCATTAAGATCAAGAGGAGCATTTTTATTAGAAACCAATTTCATAAGAG
Organism: Thinopyrum elongatum; assembly: GCA_011799875.1. Lineage (NCBI taxonomy): Eukaryota > Viridiplantae > Streptophyta > Magnoliopsida > Poales > Poaceae > Thinopyrum > Thinopyrum elongatum. Next base: position 581,308,779 of record CM022299.1, read on the forward strand.
CATCAACTTTTTCACTCAAAGAATTTATTTCTTCTACCGAATTAACCTTTTTACTAGTAGGAGCTCTTTCGGTATGCCATTGTGAATAATTTGCCATAATATTATCAAGCAATTTAGTAGCTTCACCCAAAGTAATTTCCATAAAAGTACCACCCGCGGCGGAATCTAAAAGATTTCTAGAGACAAAATTCAATCCCGCATAAATTTTTTGTATGATCATCCAAAGATTTAAACCATGAGTAGGACAATTTCTTAGCATCAATTTCATTCTTTCCCAAGATTGCGCAACATGTTCATGCTCAAGTTGCTTACAATTCATGATTTGCGTCCTAAGGGAAATAATTTTCGCGGGAAGAAAATACTTAGTAATAAAAGCATCTTTGCACTTATCCCAAGAATCGATACTATTGCGAGGCAAAGAAAAAAACCAAATTTTTGCATGATCTCGCAAAGAAAACAGAAATAATTTCAACTTCACAATATCATTGTCCACATCTTTTTTTTTGCATATCGCATAATTCTACGAATGTGTTAAGATGGGACGCGGCATCCTCACTAGGAGTGCCAGAAAATTGATCTTTCATAACAAGATTCAACAAAGCGGCATTACTATCACAAGACTCCGCACTAGTTGAGGGAGGAGCAATCGGAGTGCTAATAAAATCATTGTTGTTGGTATTGGAGAAATCACACAACTTGGTGTTCTCTTGAGTCATCGTGACTACGCAACAAGATTGTACTCAAAACAGATCTGACGAGAAAACGGCAAACGAAAAAGAGGGTGAATAAAACGGCAAATTTTTGTGAAGTGGGGGAGATGAAAACGAGAGGCAAATGGCAAATAATGTAAATTGCAAGGAGATGAGATTTTTTATTAGGAACCTGGTAGATGTTGATGATGTCTCCCCGGCATCTTTCCTTTTGCTTGTCTACTTCTTGTATATCATATTCCTTACTTTTTCTGTCTATGTTTAAACAGGCCAACTCCCCTTTTTGGAAGAAAAAACTACCTGCTGCTGCCCCAACCAAGAAACCCAAAACCAAAATGCGAGGTCCGGGTCATCCCAAGAAACCATCTGCTGAAGAGCTGCTCAAGCTTGATGACAAGTCAGAGGTAGAACTTGACTCCCTTGGTCGTCTTTTTATGCAACTTATTGACACCGACCCTTCTCAGGACGACGCGGAAACAAGTCAAGCTGATGCAACAGAGGTAATCCCTGTCTCCTCTGACTCAAAACCCTTGGCAAGACAGAAAACTCGGCGGGTCATCCAGAAGGTGAAATTTTCTCATCCTCTTGCTTACTTGGATCCCAACTTTCTTTTGAAGAAACAGCAACATGAAGCAAGGCGCCCGACCCGGAGCAGCGGTTCTCAGGACCTTATTTATGGCTTACCGAATATGCCTGTTCCTCGCAAGCATCAACATGATGTGCCACATGACCCAGACCCTCTTTATCCATTAGCCGGCTTCATACGTCAACCTCTTAATCCTTCTAACTCAAATTATCAGAGGACACCTCCGACGTCTGGCGACTCTTCCGGAACCCAGATGCCTATCTTCAAAGTTGCCCAAGGGTAAGTGCTTCCGTTTGTTTATCAATGATTTGAAATGACATACTCATATACTTTGTATCTTTGTTGCAGCGGTATTGCCAAAGCAAGTAAGAAGCAGAAACTTGGCAGGTCTTCGAAGGATCCCAAGGCTGCTGAGCCAGAAAAGTAGTCTGCAGATATTTTTGAAGCCCTCACACAAGACCCGGAAGAGCCCATTAATGACCGGCCGCCATTAATCGATGCCAGCATCCTGAGCAAATGGATGTTTAACTTAACCCATCGGCCAGCCAAGACCCGCCGAGCCCTAAGTCGCCAACTCCTCCAAGACCATCTAGAGAGATCCTCTTTGAGAAGAACTCTGATGATGTGACTATCACTGGGACGGCTTACACAGCGCCAGGAATTTCAACAGTGCTGGCTAAGCACAACACTAAGGAAGAATCTCCTTCCTTAGAAAAAGGCAAGGAGAGGCTGGACCTGGAGAACTATGCTGCCCTCAGTGCGAGCGACTTCCACGCAGGTTATCTAAACCGTCTTCATACTAGCCGTGACCTTGAAGCCGGCTTAGTGAACCTGATGAGGGAACGCTGTGAGGTATGCTACTAACCCCTTTCCATATGTACTTATATAGCCGCCAAGTCTTAAGTATAGGAAAAAATGTTGAATATGCTTGAGACTTCATGATAATTTCCAAACTGTAACCTCTTAAGGCCGGCTTATCTTATCAGGATGAGCCAGATCTTCAAATATTAAACTTTAATAAACCTTATACATTTTTTCAACTATTATTTCATAGTAACAAGATGAGGCATGCTGATAATTAGCTCTAAGATCCAAATATGTAGCAACCAAGGGTCGGCTTAAACTGATAAGTTGAGCCGGGACTTATAGTCACTTAAGAAATCCAAATATGTAGCCCCCAAGGGCCGGCTTAAACTTACAAGTTGAGCCGGGACTTATAGTCACTTAAGAAATCCAAACATGTAGCCCCCAAGGGCCGGCTTAAACTGTTACATTGAGCCGGGTCGTAAGAAATTTTGAAACGACCTACAATAGCCCCCAAGTGCCAAGTGCATTGCTTGCAATGTGCTTGGGACTTTAATTAACTGTATTACCAAAATTTGCTCCTTGTTATGTAACCTTTGCCTTATTTATTCCAGGTAGAATTGAAGATGAAGGAATCGCAAGTTGGCGAATTAAGAAAAAGTTTAGTGCTGCAGCAGACAGAAATGTCGAAGGCCAAGTTAGATCTGAAGGCCTCATTAGAGGAAATTGAGAAATTGAAGGCATGTTTTGATGCTGAGAGAGCCACCTGGGAAGTTGATAAAGCTGCCCTAGTGAAGAGAGCCGAAGAAGCTGAAGCTCAACTTAAGCCGGTGACCGATGAGCTCGCCGGCTTAAAGCAGCACATTACCCATATGACAGCCGCCATCTTCGGTAAGCGTAACATGCATTCAAATCCGGTAACTCGCCTGGCTTCTCTTTCAAATATGCAGTGCTAACTCTCCTGGTGACTCTTATATAATCTCTTTAACAGGCCCCAGGAGTGCTAGCCTTGGTCAAGACATGATGTTGAAGCTGAAGGCCATTTATTCGTTAACAAAGCAGTTATACAGTGGCACTCTCCCCAGTCTTGTGGCCGTAGGAGGTAACAGAAAAACACCAAGTCAAATCAAAACTATTCTAGATCATCTCTCCACGGTCCCGAGCCAAATTGTCGAACAAAGATTATGCGATGCCCGAGCTGGAGCCATCATCGCTCTTGGCCGGGCCAAAGCCTGGCAATCGGAACTTGACCCGGAGGAGATAGCCACCGGCTGTCGTGAATTCAAAGACGACAAGTCACCCTTTGAAGAGAAGGACTTCAATCAATGCGTCTGGGAGATGCGACCCGTGGCTTGCAAGCTCATTGAAGAACTAGACTTAAGCAAGTACATAGCGGCTTACGATGGCAACAATCAGAAGATTAAGCCGCCCGCTCATGATGTTGTCTATCTCATTCCTCCTCGGCGTAAGCATATTTTTGCCCCTAATGTCGATCATTCTATTATACTCAATGATGAGGCCACTTTCAAAGCTTTAATCGGCATCGATTGGACAACGGCTGATCTTCAAATGATGATCCACAGTCCTCAAGGCGGCCGGAAGAAAATTAATCGTAGTGCTGATGATTCAGGCGGCTCTCAGGCCGGCTTATAGGAGTGCAGCTCCAAAAACATTTGAAGTTTAAATCTGTTCTGGGCTCGAAGCAAAGCCTTGTAATAGGATAGTTGAAAACAATGATCTGCCATGTCATGCCTTCGTGCATGTAATCTTTGACTTTTGAGCCGCCAGTTTGATCTTTTACGACCTGTCTGATGCTATCATACCAGTACTCTTATTTCCATTTAAAGGTTGGCATGTCCTGCACAAAGTTTTAAACAACATATGTCCTGGTGACTTAAGGTTAAAAACCAGGGCGGGTGACAACCCAAACATATATAGTCTTATACAATTACTGAAAAGACTAGAATCAAGGCCATTCAAGCCGAAATATACCGGCGACTTAAAGTCAAAAATTAGGGTGGGTTACCAAACCCAAGGATTTTATATGACAGTTGAAAACATACCTTCAGAGCCGAATTATACTGGCGGCTTAAACATCATCAGCCAGGGCGGGTGACAACCCAAAGACTTACAGCCTTATGATCTGAACTATGCAGACCAAAATGTACTGGCGACTTAAAGTCCGAAGCCAGGGCGGGTTACCAAACCCAAAATACTTAAACATGAGTCATACAATCAGAGCTTTATGACCCGGATTGTCAAAATTCACTTAACAGAAAAAATCTTTAGAAGAAACAAATCCAAAGGACTCAAGAGAAAAAAATTCAAAAAATCTCAAATAATTGCCTGGCCAGCTTACCAAAGCACGACCAAACAAGTTGGCTCACAGGGCCCTGTGCTTTCAAGGCTGCACAGCCGTTGATTTAATCCTAGCTCACTGTAAGCCGGCTCTCACGTGACACAAGCCGCCGTTTTAACCTTAACGAGTTCAGGGTCTGAAAGAGATTGACTGTTAAGAGTTTGGCGGGTCACCTGGTGGAGTAGCAAGTTGCAAACAGGCAGGATAACTCATAATTTGGCGTCCATGCCTGGTCAAGAGGGCATGAAAGCTAAACCCGGTGGGTTGGATGCCCCCAAGTGACCTTATGACCAAATAATAAAGACTCAGATACACAGAAATGAAACGATAGAGGCCCTGAATTTTTTCAGGGATGCCGGCTTTATTATATTGATCATAAAATATATATACACTGACAAATATGTGTACAAAGACGAGAGCCGGTGGCTCAGGTGTAATAAGGCCGAAGATGAGCAATATTCCAGGGCCGGCGGGTCTCCTCCTCCGACTTGCGTGAATCCTTGTGTTGTCGTATATCAATGAGGTAATAAGACCCGTTATTCAGGTTTTTGCTGACCACAAAGGGCCCTTCCCAAGGAGGTGATAACTTATGCATATCAGTCTGATCTTGAATCAGCTGGAGTACCAAGTCACCTTCTTGAAACGCTCGAGTTTTAACTTTGCGGCTATGATAGCGACGCAAGTCTTGTTGATATATCGCTGAATGAGCCGCCGCAAGGTCACGCTCCTCATCCAAAGCATCAAGTGCGTTTTGACGTGCTATATCATTATCGTCTTCAACATAAGCCGCCACACGGGGCGAGTCATGACGGATATCACTTGGAAGAACCGCCTCTGCACCATAGACCATGAAGAAAGGCGTATAGCCTGTTGACCTGTTAGGGGTGGTATTGATACTCCAGAGTACTGAAGGTAACTCCTCAAACCAACAACCCAGCATTCTCTTCAAAGGAACCATAAGCCGAGGTTTGCTACCTCTCAAAATTTCTTGGTTAGCCCTCTCAGCTTGACCATTAGACTAACGATGAGCCACAGAAGAAACATCAAGACGAATATGCTCTCATTGACAGAACTCCTTCATAGCACCTTTAGACAAATTAGTGCCATTATCAGTGATGATACTATGAGGGTAACCAAAACGGAAGATCGGTTTTTTAACAAACTGGACTGCGGTCACCAGATCACACTTGCTGACCGGCTCTGCTTCAACCCACTTGGTAAATTTGTCAACTGCCACCAAGACGTGGGTTTTCTTATCCTTATACCTCTTGAAAGGTCCAACCATATCAAGCCCCCAGACTGCAAACGACCAAGTAATTGGAATCATCCTCAACTCTTGAGCCGGCACATGAGCCCGTCGAGAAATTTTTTGACATCCATCACACTTACTTACGATATCTTCTGCATCAGCATGAGCCGTCAACCAGTAAAACCCATGACGAAAAGCTTTAGCCACCAAAGACTTAGAGCCGACATGATGACCACAATCACCTTCATGGATCTCTCTGAAAATCTCATGGCCCTCTTTAGGGGAAACACAATGTTGGAACACGCCTGTCACACTGCATCTGGACCCATCAAAATGAATTGTCCAATATGTGTTATCAGGCTTTTCCTCAGGCATCTGCAACTCTGTACAGTCATTGATGAAATCCATCAGAGCCTGAGATTTGATAGCTATTCTTGGCACATATTTCAAACCATGAGGTCTGAGTTCTATTGCCCACTTAGCAACCACGCCTGTGGCCTCCCTGTTTTGAATAATGTCTTCTAAGGGAGCAGAGCTTACCATAGTAATGGGATGACCAAGAAAATAGTGCTTCAGCTTGCGACTCGCGATAAACACCCCATATACCAATTTCTACCAATGTGGATATCGTTGCTTGGACTCAATCAACACCTCATTGACATAATAAGCTGGCCGCTGGACTGGGTACTTCTCACCCGTCTCCTTGCTCTCCACCACAATCGCCACACTGACGGCCTTACTATTAGCCGCCACATACAGGAGCAAAGGTTCTTTCTCAATGGGAACCGCAAGGACTGGCGGCTCAGCTAACTGCTTTTTGAGCGCCTCAAATGCCTTATCAGCAGCGTCACTCCAGACAAAATTATCTGTCTTCTTCATCATTTCGTATAAAGGAATTACCTTCTCTCCCAGGCAGCTTATGAACCGGCTTAAGGCTGCGATACGACCCTCCAGGCGCTGGACATCATTGACACACGCCGGCTTAGCCAATGAAGTGATAGCTTTAATCTTCTCTGGGTTAGCTTCAATACCCCTCTCTGAGACCAGAAAACCCAAGAGCTTGCCTGCAGGTACACCAAAAACACATTTGGCCGGGTTAAGCATCATCGTATAGACCCGGAGATTGTCAAAAGTCTCCCTTAGATCACCCAAGAGTGTCTCCTTTTTCCTGGATTTGACCACAATATCATCCACATAAGCATGCACATTATGCCCAATTTGACTATGAAAGCAATTCTGAACACAGCGTTGATAAGTCGCGTGGGCACTCTTAAGCCCGAAAGGCATAGAGACATAGCAAAAAGCTCCAAAATGGGTGATAAAAGACGTCTTCTCTTGGTCTTTAACTGCCATTTTCATCTGATGATAACCAGAATAAGCATCCAGGAAACATAAACTCTCACAACCCGCCGTGGCATCAATAATTTGGTTAAAACGGGGAAGAGCAAATGGATCAGTTGGACAAGCTTTGTTAAGATCTGTGTACTCAACACACCGCCAAGTGCCATTCTTCTTAAGCACCAGCACCGGGTTAGCCAACCACTCTAGATGAAAGACTTCCACACCAAGAGCCAGGCTGCTTCTTCTCCAATGGCCTTAAGTCGCTCTTCATTGAAACGATGAAGAAACTGTTTAACCGGCTTAAATTTAGGATCCACATTAAGAGTGTGCTCAGCAAATTCTCTTGGTACACCCGGCATGTCAGACGGTTTCCATGCAAAGATGTCCAGATTCTCACGGATGAACTCGATGAGCGCGTTTTCCTATTTAGGATCCATGTTAGCCCCCACTGTGAACTGCTGAGATGAGTCGCCAGGGACAAAGTCAACTTGCTTAGTATCATTAGCCGACTTAAACTTCAACAAAGGGTCTTGCTCAGTGGTGGGCTTCTTCAAAGGGGTCATATCTGCCGGGTCAACATTATCCTTATAAAATTTAAGCTCCTCCGTGGCGCAGGCCGATTCAGCATATGCAGCATCTCCTTCCTCACATTCCAATGCAATTTTTTGATTGCCATGGACCGTAATAGTGCCCTTACGCCCTGGCATTTTAAGCTGTAAGTAAACATAACAAGGCCGTGCTATAAATTTGGCGTAAGCCGACCGTCCGAACAAGGCATGATAAGGGCTCTTGATCTTAACCACTTCAAACCATAATGTCTCTACTCTGTAGTCATAGTCGTGGCCAAAAGCCACTTCCAAGTCAATCTTACCAACTGGATATGCCGACTTACCAGGTACCACACCATGAAAAACTATAGAAGATGGCTTAAGCTCCTTATTAGTTAAATTCATCCGACGAAAGGTATCATAGTAAAGGATATTGATACTGCTGCCACCGTCCATGAGTACGTTGGTGAATTTATAACCCCCAACCTGAGGGGCTACCACCAACGCTAGTTGACCCGTATTGTCAACCCGGGACGGGTGATCCTCTCGACTCCATGTGATTGGTTGCTCTGACCACCACAAGTATTGAGGTACTGCTGGCTCAATCGCACTGACCGCACGTTTATGAACCTTCTGATCTCGTTTGCAGAGACTTGTGGTAAAAACATGATACTGGCCACTGTTAAGCTGCTTTGGATTACACTGGTATCCTGACTGATGCTGCTGGTTACCCTGACCAGACTGTTGGTTATAACCACCCTGGTTGCCCTGTCCTTGATACCCAGAACTTGAGCTGCCACCATCAAAGCCGGCCCCCTGTGAGCCGGATCCTGACCCGCCAGGCGGGCCATTATTGTTGCCATGATCCTTATTGAAGTTGGAATTCCTGTACTCTCTCATGATGAAACAGTCCTTCCAAGCATGAGCCGCCGGTTTATTGGGCAGACTGTGTTTCGGGCAAGGTTCGTTCGTCATCGCCTCAATATTAAATTTTGGCCCTCCAAAAGCCCGCTTACCATTGCCATTACGACGCTGGCTTTTATATCCAGTGTTGGTGTTAGCTACAAGATCTGACCTGCCATCGGGGTGTCTGCGCTTACCCCCGTTACCCTGGTTGTGACCATTATGCCCTATCACGTTCTGCTGCTGACCCTTACCATTACCACTCTTCTTTCCCTTGTTGGATTTTTCATCATCAGATCAAGGATCCTTGGTGGTATCAGAGTCGGCATACTTTATGAGAGCCACCATGAGCTATCCCATGTCATTACAATGACGCTTAAGCCGCCCAAGCTTCTGCTTAAGGGGGGTAAAATGACAATTCTTCTCCAAGACTAAAACAGCTGAACCCGCCGCAATGCTATCTGATGAGTGGATAATAGCGGAGACCCGGCGGACCCAATGGTGGGCTGACTCATCCTCACGCTGCACACAATTATCATGATCAATGATCGTCAGGGGCTGCTTACACGTACCCTTAAAATTCTGAATGAAACGCGCTTTCAACTCTGCCCATGAATTGATGGAGTTGGCAGGTAATCCTTTTAACCATGTTCAAGCCGGCCCATCCAGCATCATGGTGAAATATTTGGCGCATACAGCATCATTAACATCCAACATCTCCATAGCCAACTCATAGCTCTCAATCCAAGCTTCAGGGGGAAGATCTGCTGTATAATTAGGAACCTTACGAGGGCCCTTAAAATCCTTGGGCAGACGTTCATTACGTAGAGCCGGTATTAGACATGGCACACCAACTGTCCTAGAAGTCATCCCAGCTACAACGGTTGCCGAAGGGTTTACTGGAAATTGCTGATGAGCCCCCAATTGAGCCGCCAATTTCGTCTCACGACGGGTTCTAGCCTGATCCACAAGGGCCTGAGCATTATTATCATCACGGGGCGGGTTATGTCCACGGGGCGGGTCATCATTACGAGGCGGGTTACGACGCCGCTCGCTGCTGGAAACCGCCGGCGACTCAATACGCTGGCTGTAACTTCGACTTGGGCGGGGAGTTGAGTGAACACTCTCACGGCTATATGAATAAGCCGCCTGCTGTGCCACAGCCATCTGAAGAAGCTCCACCGCATTCCGGGTCTCTATCGCCGCTGGAGACTCACCTTCGATCAGGATAGCCGCCAGCCATGTAGCCGCTGCTATCATGTTATCCACTGTGTTAGAATAATGGCCAGAGGGTGTTGGAACCCGTTGGGGTGGGGTCTGATCCCTATGAGGTGGGTCTGACACACGTGGCTGGGCCGCCGCTCCAGTCCCTGGCGCCTCAGCAGCCCCGGTTACAACGGGCGGGTTACTCGTTCCTACCCCGGGTGTGTTAAAAAGATTCCGCCCCTCAAACTGCGAAGGCAGGCGGCTCTCGTGCCATCTTCGAAGAACAGCGTTGGACGCATTCTGATCTAGACTTAGGCAGAAAGCTTCTGCCCTTATCCGCTGTGACTCGGCATCCATCGAAGCTCGCTCCATCGCCATCCTGGCGTTCTCCGCATTAAGATCCTCTTGGGCCTTGGCCACCTCATCTCGCACCTTTGCAACTTCTGCATTATGTTGTGCTCGCTGGAGTCACCTCCGTAGCTAACAGAGTCATCAGGGTGCCCAAGAGCTCAGATAAAATCTGAGTCGGCAGCCGAACAGAGCCGCTCGCCCTAGCTGTCGCAGCAGCAGTTGAACCGGATGTCATGGCAGCAGCTGTTGATGAGTTTACCATTGGTTGCGTACCAGCCATAAAAATAGCAGCCCTGCACGGCGGCTCATAGGGGTCCGAAATACTGTCACCATCGGAATAGCCCCCAAGCCCGCCATCCTAAAGCTGATAGATTGATTCGGTTTCTCCGATCGATGACTCATCACCTGAATAGATGGCCGTCTCTCAGCCAGATGCAGAACCTTGCTCAAGATCTGCCCCATGAACAAAGCCAACAAAGACGTGCTTCCGGCCGGGTTGACCCCTAGCGGGTCACGCACGCTGAGCCGTCTCGATGATGTCGGTGCAGGTGTCCGGCTCAGGCTCTGATTCGCCGATCTTGTCGATGAAGACGTGAATTCCGCCAAAGGGGACCCGGTACCCGTACTCGATTGAGTCAGCCTCGGGGCCCCAGCCAGCGTCGTCGATGTAGATCTTGCCGCGGTGACTCTTAGTCATCCGGCCCACGGTGTATCCTTTGATCCCTGAGAAGTTGCCCTTCAAGAAATAGAAACCACCGTGCTCTGGCCCCACAGTGGGCGCCAACTATCGTAGATTTAACACGGCAGATGCCCTTGTGAAAGGACCTAGGTGTGGAGCCATTGCAACGTAGGTTAGCTCGAAGGGGTTGAATGGGAAAAAGGACACAAAGGTTTACCCAGGTTCGGCCCCTTAAAACGAGGTAAAAGCCTACGTCTTGCTTCTAGTTGTATTGCTTGAGTCTGAATTACAAGGGAGCGATCACGCTTAACCTAGCTATCGATCAATTGTTTCTTGAGTTAACCCAGCGCCGGGTCTCGCCTTTATATACACAGGTCGAGGCCCGGGGCTTACAAGAGTCCACGCCGGATCACACAACGTGACCAACTCGGTTTCTAAGTCACCTTGCCTTGCCAGGCAAGTCACCGCCTGGCGGCTTACACCTCCAGGTCTTGGTCCTTCAATAGGCCCGCGCCTTAAGTTGCTTCTAGTTTTCATATCTCAGCCCCATCTTAAACCTTTCATTTCTTGAGTCACCAACAGCATAACCCGGCTCCCCCTGGGCGGGTCACACCGCGGGTGATATCCCCAACATTCCTTTTAATTTCTGCTTCATATTCTGTAATCTTAGTCTCCAGTTTCTTGTTCTTCATGGCAAGATACTTAATGACTGACTTTGCATTGCTATCCCACTCCCCATCAACCCATTCACCATAATCACAAGTGCTAGCATCCTAAATAAATCATGAGCAATTCATGTCAATTTATAACTGAACTTGACTCTGCAAGCGGTAAACACTAAACTTTTTTGCAGCTTGACCACAATAGCAATAGTACTTTGAAGATCATGCACACTAAACTAACCACAAACCCACATCCCAAGAATCGGCTGCCAAAATTCTCTGCATCTATGCAGACACGGTGAGCAGGAGTTTCCTGATGACCACATAGATGGAGCTTCTCAGGGCCATAGGTCATGAATTCTGCGCAAAAATGCTGGGATGTAAAGAACTTACCTTATTGCCACCAAAGTGAAGCACTGAAGAGACCCTAGCCATCGGTTCTCCCGACCCGCGCCGCCTAGGAAAACCCCGTCCCCTGTTCCACTGGATCCGCCGCCGCTGCCTCCTGTGCCACTGAATCCGCCCCCTGCTTCCAGCACCCAGGGTTGCACCGAACTTGCAGTCACCCCCGCTCTTCTCGCTGCAGCCGCCGCCGCCCGACGCCCACCTCGCAGTCATGCTTTCACCATCTAGATTTGGAGGGGCAAAGAGAAAGAGAGAGCTAGGGATTTGGAAAGGGAAACGAGAAAAGGGGAAAGATAGATGTCAACCTGGCCATATGGGCCGGTGTAGCCCTGCCGGCACGATAGGCCGCCTGCCGGGCCCCTCTCATGGTTAGATGGGCCATCCCTGGCATCATGATGAGTAAACAAAAACATATTTATACATAAAATAAACAAAAGCCAGGGGTTTGTCAAACAAAATAGAAAAACATAAGCCAGATATCACGCGATAGAGCCAACGAGCGCTTTGTTTCCATCTGTGTAATATTACGTTTTGGCTCGATGTATATTGTTAGCTGACATGACAAAATTTCTTAATCTTGTGATGAGGGGGAATTACCAGGAGATTATGCAAGATGATGATATGCAGATAGCTCAGGCACAAGGCAGAGCTTTAGAGTTTTAAAATGAGTAGAGAATATGAAAAATATAATATGAAACTTAGGACAGCACATGAGGTGAAAAATAGAATGTGAATAATATTAATGTGAAAAATAGAATTTAAAAAAATTGGAGAATGAGAAAAATATTAAGCAAGAACAATTGATAAGTGAAGCAAAATATTTATTGGTACGACCGAATTGTCTTGTACGAGCGAATTGTCTGACAGACACATACACATGTATGTGTAAGCATCGATAAGTCACAATATTTGAGATGCCCTGTTTATTACATAAATGATAGAAACCCTAAGATATTCATGCCGTCGAAACCTTCTTCCGGACTAAATCCAAACCACTAAAACTTCAATCTTGCATGATGTATGAAATCTTCATGCGCGCCTTTTCTTTGCGATTTCGTGAATTTTGTTCTTCACACACTCCAGCGTGTTCGAAGGTGACAAAATCAACTCAGCGACGAAACGTCTTCCCCTAGCATTAACGGAGGCCTGCAAAAATTGACATAAAGGTTACATGAACCGAAGTTGCTACACGACCATACTAGCTAGTGTACAAACATAAATAACAGTATACCTGGGTAAAATCGCGGGTCATTCGGTCCCCGTCCCAATGTTCTAGACATTCTGTGACAAAAATGCCGCAAGAGTTCCTGGTATATATGCAAACATTAGCCGTGGGCAATACGAACATGTGTGTCGTTGTTTGAATATGATGTAGTATTAACTCACCCATCCTCTTGCTGGGGCATGTCATACTCATTGATAGGCCACTTACTTACAGTCGGATATTTCCCTGGTGTAATAAGAATTGTGTCACACATATCGTGTGCTATAGCCATTCGCTATAAAGAGGATAGTGTTAACGAAGAATCATAAAACAATATGTAAGACCAACGCTACAAATGTTGGTCACATTACCAGTGCTTTAACAGTCTTCAAAGTCAGCTCCAGAGGATAGAGGGAATCGAGAACTTGGAATTCTTGCTTGACCATGTGCATTACCACGGTCATCCAGTGGGTATTGCCGATATTCAACGCGATATACGTCTACAATGCAACAAAACATTATGGATCAAACAAAATACTTGATGAAATGTCCTGTGGTGAACAATTACAAACTGAACATACCTTATCACGCATAGTATACTCTTCCCTGACTCTATTAACTGCTCCATCTTTGGATAGAGCACTATCCATGTTGCAGATCGACGGCAATGGATCGTCTCGTGCGATAGCACGATCTACAAGGAATTTGGACCTCCACGCTGGACAGAGGTAACGATCATGACCAACGCGCAGCTCCAAATGTCCCATATAAGCGTCAATAACCTTCATAGAATATCAGGGCATTACATGTGGAAAGTTGAGACATAGATTATTGAGCAATTTAATAACAGGACATGCAAGTAGTACTTACAACGTCCGACAGCCATGTATGATTCAGTACCGGTCGAATCCTTTCTGAAGTCAGAGATATGCCACGCCCTTCACTGTAGTAATTTTTTTCCCTTATTCTTCTCGGTCCGAGCAGCTAACTCCACAAATGAAACAGCTGCATCAATTAGTTCTGGCGTCAACTCGTTTGCCACAACCTCTGGCACATCATTGTCAGAAAACAGAGCTGCATGAAATAATATGAACGTCAACAATGGTGTTTATATGCATTAGTAGTAAATAAAAAATTAAGAAAGTTAGTTATGATACCTCTACTAGCGGTAGTAGTACCAGAGGGTCTTTGACCGCGGCTGGTACGCCTGCTGGGCTTGTCAAGTGTGTAGGGGATTCAAATTTCTTGGGAACGGTCCGCTTCCACTTCCCAGACATAACTTCCTCATCCTTATCTATTGTTGCACCCTTTTTCCATTCGCCTTAGCCATGAACTTGCTGACAGAAGATGGACAAATGTCTATGTCTGATGAGGGTGCTTGAGTAGAATTACCGATGATCCAAGGGTTTTCCGGTGTGGCCCCACATTCATCATTAGGCTTAATAGGTGAAGCACCCTTGTGGCCATTCATCTTAGGTGGCATTTTCTGTTTGGCAAAAAAATTGTTTGAACATTTCAACACGTAAAAAAATTAAACGAGAGAATTATAGACAAAAATATAAATACATACTTCCTTAGCTTCGGTTTTATGGTTGGGAACCACTTCATCAGGCTGCATCATTTCAATGACTGGAGTCTTTGTCTTCCTTGTACACGAATTCCTTCTTTTCATACGGACCATTATCGAATGAATCCACTTCTTCATCCACATCATTGTTCGCGGATGGCACGGCAACATCCGACTTGTACATGACACCTGCTTTGTTCAACTTCTCCAACAATCTCTGCCATAGAAATATAAAGTTAGTAATGCGTGCATGGTTTTAAAATAGCAAACATACTGTAAACTATAAAATTAGCGTGTGACACCTCAGCAACTTGATCAGAGATTTGCCTCATCTGGGTGTGTATGAAGTCCATACACCGCTTCATTAGAACCTCCATCATCTCATCCGAGTTTGGGGCTGTCTTCGACTTCCATGAGGTTGCACTGGCGGGCTTGGTTTTTGTCTTCTGTGTAGGCGCATGATCTGGGACTTTGGGCTCCTGCGCCCTATATTCTTGGGTTATATTATCTTCAATCTGCATGCGATATTGAAGCACATGTGATGAATTAAAAATAAATATTATTTAGTTACAAAACATTTAAGAAAGACACAACACAATGACTTACCTTGACGCTACCACGGCCGCGGCCATTGTCATAGTCAAACCGATCTCTCCTGGTGGCTGCACCTTCGGTCCAATTCCTCATCAGAGGTTGTATGGACAAGTTGGGATTGAAAGTGCAATCACCTTCCACAGGTTGCACCTTCTCCCAGTGCAAGTACTGCAAAAAAATATAGAGATTTAGAGTTAGTACAATACATCACATAAATTTGCAATGATATAATAATTGACAATATGCAATAGGTCTCATATGTGTATCTGCAAGAGAGTTAAATTGCCTTTCGGCCATTGGCGGAGGTGTTTGCCTTTCTTGACTATGCGAAGGCAATCGAGGAGAACACGGAGGGTGAACGCATTCCAGTTAATCTTGGAAATACGTTTGATATCATCCACCAACGCGTAATACTGTTTTGGGACAATCTTGCTCGACATGGGAGCAAGAACTATTCCTAGCAGGACAAGGACTACTTTCCGAAGGAAATCGTCGTCCGTGGATTTATTTTTAATGATGTCCGCAATGAGATCATCAATCACTATGTTACCTGTTGTCTTACTGAGAAATTGTGGCGGCACCCGGTCATTAATATCCTCACCTTCTTCAATGAGAATGTCTGAAGCCGACAGTCCTTGGTTCTCCAAGTTGAATATGCCCTCGACATCCACGACACCGAGAGACACCTCCTCAACCAGCTCTTGTATAATGAATCTGCCCGTGCTGGCCTCAAAATTCTCAACCATGTACCTTATCAATAGTGTACGCATCTTAAGCTATGGTATCTGAAGCATGCTACGCAATGTTGTTTCAGCGACTTTAGCGTGTTGACCGCCAGATAGAGCGGCAACAAGCTTGCACCATTTTTCAATGGCGCACACAATTTCTCCATTGAGCTTGTCCATCCTGTTGAAAAAAATATATAAAACTTCCTCACAGTAGCTAACACTAATGCAAAAATAATAATACAAGAATCATGCATACTGCAACATGCCGCGAAGTGTGTTGATATGAGGCTATCAAATGAAAACTACAATTGGTAATTGAATTTACTAGCATCTGATCAATTTCTTTGAGTATCAGATAAATTATGTAATCAATTAATTTCATATGGTAAACTGTTAGAAATTCGTCCAATTGTCTTATTAACACGGTGACAAATTGATCAGCTCTAAATAAATAGAGTCTATAGCAATGGTACCTATTTGAGGTTCATCAACATCTAATGCATAACTCTTTAATGTTGTATGTGCACAAGAATATAATTGGATCATGTGACAAAAATATAATTGGATCATGCTTGTCGAGAAACAACATCTAGTAGATTTAGAGGGACACCAAAAGATAATTATTCAACCATGCTATCAAAGAACAAAAGATTTAGTTCATCTATGCCATCTGGTCAGAATGCATCTTGTCGAGTTGATATAATTTGAAATATGTGCTAATCCTAAGTCGATCAAAGCAATGACACAGAGAAACTAGCTTGCTATGCAGGCGGTAAGGAGGACAACATACTTGATCGGTCGATGAAGATGAAAGTAGTCGGTGATGCGGTGTCGACGTAGTTCGTCGAGGGCGGCCACCACGTGCGGACGACCTTGATGTTCTCGGGGTTTTTGTGGCGTGTGGGATGCAGCGGACGGAGCTGGCGACGACTCGCCAGCAGGAGGCGATCTAGATGACGACATGTGCGAGCAGGTGGAGATTATATACGAGGTCTATCTCCTAGGTCGTCGTAACTACCCTGCGGCGTATCTCCGGATCTATATTTTCCTCCGTTGACGCGAGGCAGAACGTGCTCCTCAATCGTAGGGATTAGGACGATATGGATTAGCACGATCCCAGAATTGTGTAACAAAACGACAACTACTTTCGTGATCGACGTGCATGAAAAGCGCATCGCTGTGGGCCCCCACACAATGGATCCGACTGGTATTTGCGGTCTGGGCCGGCCCACCTACCTACATCCGTAACCATATAATCTTTGTTTCAGTCCCTCAAAAAACAATATATAATCTTTGTTTCATATTTGTTTTTTAATGTTTGTTTCCTATTAGTTATTGTATATTTGTTTATGTTTGAAAATATATATAGTATCTCTTTCATATCTGCAATATTTTAAATTCAAATGTATTATTCCTATTTCCTTTTTTGGTTTTCCTGTTATTTTATGTTTTCTCCTTCTTATTCCTAATTGTTATTTTATATTTCATAATTCCCTATCATTTCTTCTTATAGTTTTCAATTTCAAATATGTATGATAAAATGTTGTCCTATTTTTGACTTCCTAATTGGTGGGACCGGCAAGGAAAACCTCTTTCAGACTTGCCCTCCGGCAGACCCGAATGGTCCTGCTTGTACATGGTGCATGTGGAGGCATGCATGAGATGACCCCAACTTTTGGGACCATGTGGGCATGGCGAATGTGGTCCCCCAGGCAAGGTCTGCACGAATTCGGACACAAACGCACGTTGCGTCACGTCGGGGCAGTGTTTTAGTGTTTTTCACCAGAAAAACCCTAGAAAATGCATCGAGTGTCGGAAATGAACGATACTTGTCATGCATGCTTGCCATGGTCATCCTAGGGTGTGCATAAAGTTTGGGCTCAATTGGTGGGACCGGCAAGGAAAACCTCTTTCAGACTTGCCCTCCGGCAGACCCGAATGGTCCTGGTTGTACATGGTGCATGTGGAGGCATGCATGAGATGACCCCAACTTTTGGGACCATGTGGGCATGGCCAATGTGCTCCCCCAGGCAAGGTCTGCACGAATTCAGACACAAAACGCACGTTGCGTCACGTCGTGGCAGTGTTTCAGGGTTTTTTCACCGGAAAAACCCTAGAAAATGCATCAAGTGTCAGAAATGAATGATACTTGTCATGCATGCTTGCCATGGTCATCCTAGGGTGTGCATAAAAGTTGGTCTCAATTGGTGGGACCGGGAAGAAAAACCTGCTTGTAGTACATGGTGCATGTGGAGGCATGCATGTGATGATCCCAACTAGATTTGATTTAAAATTATTTCAACTATCAAACATAAAAGAAAATTTATAATTAGGAAGGACAAACATGAAAAGTGAAATAAAAGACAACATGTTATCGTACATTTTTGAAATTTATAACTGTCAGAACAAAGAAAAGAGGAAAAAATAGATATGATTTAAAATATTACAAATATAAAACAGAAAAGAAATATTAGAATTAAGAAGTGAAATAAAACACAACATATTATCTTACAATTTTTAAATATTTTAAATATAGAAAAGAGAAGAAATATTAGAATGAAGAAGTGAAATAAAAGACAACATATATCTTATATTTTAAAAATATTTAAAATAAAAAAAGAGAAGAAATAATAGAATGCAGAAGTGAAATAAAACACAACATTTTATCTTACATTTTTTAAATATTTCAAATATAAAAAAGAGAACAAATAGATGAAATAAAACACAACAAATTTTGGTACATTTTTGAATTTTACTACAAACTGTTAGAAATAAAATATAAAAAAGAGATTTGATTTTAAAATATTTGGAATATAAAAAAGAAAAGAAATATTGGAATTAAGAAGTGAAATAAAAGACTATAAAACAGAAAAGAATATAAGAATTTATATAAGTAAATTATTTCATCGCGCGGGTGAGGCTGCCCTGGGCCAGCCCACCCGACTTGGACCCAAGGTAGAGCTGCGCCGGGCACAACCGTGGGGTGGTGGGAGTTTAGTCCCACCTCGCCAAGCGAGAGGAGACCGCACCGGTTTATATACCCGGCTGGGACTCCCCTCTCAAGTTCCTCTCAAATGCAAGTAGTACATTGCCTAACCATCATCCTCTCTGCCCCGTGGGGCCTACTAGCAGCAGAGAATTCTGCCCCACGGGCCTACATCCTGGCCCATAATCGGTTGGGTTCCTAGTCGTATGCAGGCCGTCGTGTATGAATTCTCCTGCCTTAGTAGGCGGGCATTTTTTTTTGCATATGTGACATGTTAATTTTTTGACCTTCTTCAAATCACCTCATAAATTTTATACATGCTCACTTACATGCAAAACACATGGCTATCAATGGAATTTCAACAAAAATGATGTTTACATTGTCGCCTTGAGGTAAAGTCCAAGGTATGTACCTGAGTTTGACGAAGGCACTATAAAATATATAAAATTCTAAAAAATGGAAAACATTCATATTCTATAAAAATTGGCTTATGTGAGACCAAATGGTCCCTTCGTTATGCGGTGATTTTTTCGACCACCTCTAAATCACCTCAATTTTTGCACACATGATCTCTTGCACAAAAACATTCAAGGTTTTATAGTTTTTTGATTTTTTTTTGAATTTATACTACCCTCTACAATGACTGATCAAAATATCGGTCTATACCTTAAGGGGGCATTGTAAAATACTTTTTTTAATTTTATTTCATAGCCATGTTTGGCACATGTAGGTCACCATGTAAAACAAAATTTGAGTGATTTGGAGGTGGTGGGAAAAATCACCTTTGTAAAAAAACTGGCCCAAGTTAGACCAAATGGTCCCTTCGTTATGCGGTGATTTTTTTAAAATTGTTTCATAACCATGTTTGTCACATGTATGTGACCATGTAAAACAAATTTGGTTTGATTTGGAGATGGTCTACAAATTCATTGCAATATTTCAAATTTCAAAATTTTCAAAATTATTTTAAAATTTAAATTCAATGACACAAATTTATGAAAACCTCAACTCCATGTAATTTAGTTTCTAACCTATGTAAAAAAACAATTGATGAAACGATGGAATGTTGTTCCTAACCTATGCAAATTCTATATAGCTTCATTAATACATGTGTGCATCATGCCCTGGCAATGAACCTTCATAGTCAGGCTACCAAGAAATGTTGAATGTAGACTGGTTTTTCATCTGCTTGTATCTAATATTTTTTTTAGATACTACTTGAATCATGTACTACATGTCCAAGAAAGGCAGTGTGGCAAGGTTTTACATGTTTTTCATTCTTTTCAAACTTAAACTTTTTACATAAGACATGTGTACCTAAAAAAAGAAGTGTTATTTTAGTATAAGTCAACATGTCACATAGGCAAAAAAACGATTTTATAGAAAAAGCCCACTTACCTAACAGGATATTTCGCACACCACGGCCTGCATACGACTAGAAACCCAGTCATATGGGCCAGGATGCAGGCCCGTGAAGAATGAATATAAGCTGCCGGTAGGCCCCACTGGGCAGAGAGATAACCGTATCATGCACATGTTATTTAGTGAGAGAGGCTCATGCCCAGGCTCTCTTAGCCGGGTATATTAGCCGGTGCGCGGGGCTCTCACTTGGCGAGGTGGGAGTAAACTCCCACCACCCGTCAGCTCTGCGCGGTGTGGCTCCTCGTCTGGGCCTAATTTACTTGGGCTATCCCAGGCCAGCCTCAATCGTGTCCCTGTCGCTGGTTGTTCCGGCCCATCTATTAAGCACATATTTTCCTTTTTTTCGCCTCTTCTCTTTCATTTCTTATAAAAAAAATTACAGTTTTCAATTTCAAAAACAATACATAATATATTGACTTATACTTCACTCCTTTGTTACAAATTTCCATGACATCTTAATTCAAATGTTGTTTTTTCAAGACACATTTTTTAACAACTAATTTATTAATCTTCTTTATTTCGTTCTTAACTCTTATAGTTGTTTTACAGTTTTAAATTTCAAAAAAGTAGGATAATATGTTGACTTATATTACTTCTTTATTACAAAAATACGTTGACATCTTTATTGATCTTGTATATTTCTTTCATACATTTGTTACACTCCATTCTTTCACTCCAAGAATCTCACAAATTTTTTATATGATGCTTCATTCTATAATCACTAACTTGACTAAACTCCATTTACTGAACCCCATCTACCAAAATTCAGGACACATCAATTTTGGAGCATGGCCACAATCTATGATTTGGTAGCTCTGCACAGGGGCACAACATGTTGCACATGGCCATAGCATGGGAAGTCTTTGCATCATGTCTGATGAGTGAAGCAACATTGAAGCAGCAAGTGTGATCATCGCAGCACCTAGACTCAGAAAATATACACTGAAACAAAGCATAGCATACTTGGTTTTCACAGAACTTGAACTTGGCAGCATAGTGTTCATCATTCAGAATCCAGTGCATCTAAACACTAGCATCTTCATCATCTTCAGCGGTCTTGCAGCATTAGAAGAGTGCAGATTAGCATAACATAAAGTAGTAGTAGTGTTATCAACCTCACCCAGAGATCCTTCCTCGACTCCCTGCGAGAAAGCAATCCCAGAGCCATACTGTCCATATCTCATCACAAGTATCCAGTTCTAGTTGTATCGATCGGGATACAACTCCGAGCGTCCGTTATCGAGGATCCGGCTATGCATAGATTAGTTCTTCCCTGCAGGGGTGCACCAACTTACCCACCACGCTCGATTACCTTCGGCCGGACACAATTTTCTGGGTCATGCCCGGCCACGGCTAAATGACACACCGCAACCCTACCTAGAGCTCAGCAGAGAGGTCCCCGTCAGTCTACATCCTAAGCGCTCAGGGGTCTTGGGCCATCGCCCTGTGCACTCCGGTTCGTTGCGTGCAGGGCGGGTCCAGGCTCCACCACTACAGGATGGTGCCGGCCCAGCCTGGCCGCCATGCTGAACTGGACGTCTGACAGAGCTTTCGGCTGATGCCATGATGTAGAGTGCCCATAACTTTTCCCGCGTGATGGTTAGTGCTATCAGGCCAGAGGCCCACTCGGATCAAATATCCAAATTGTTAGTGTTTTGGTAGTGCGGTAATGAGCAGAGACTCACGATAGATGTGACCCCGTCGGCCCGTCTCGAGGACTTATGGCAAGGGCTAAGAATGCCCGGCCACGCCTCGTATTCATCTCTCGGGTACCCTCCAGGTCAACCCGACTTTCCATCACTCACGGGTACCCCTCAGGGTCGACCCGCTTTTCCAAGTAACAGTTGTAAAGTCCAAGTATCCGTGTACCCATAACATCAAGGAAATCCGAGGTATCACCCTCGTTGGATTCCTACTCGATGTATCCGTCAAGGTGAACTCGGAGGAATCACCCTCGATGGGTTCACACTTGAGGTGTTGCACGACAGCATCGTTATCGGGAGTGGGGAAGGAGGAATCACGCTCAACACCACGACCGAATAGCTACTCTACAGAGTTAACATCAAAAGTGCTAAACGAGGTATCACCCTCGGCACTCGATAGTAACGCTGCAGTGTCTGACAAACGAGTCATCTGATAATCCAACGGAGCAACTAGGTCATAGTGGGGTCTCTGGTGGGTCTCTATCCAGCCTATACTATGTGGTTTAGGATAAGCAGGTAGGTTTCAACAGCAGTTACAAAAATAGGCTATGCATCAGAAATAGGATAAACAGTAGCAGCAGCAATTTCTATTGCAAGCATAAGAGAGAAAGAATAGGCAATATAGGCATGTTCAAAGTGGGGGGTGCTTGCCTGGTTTCTCGGCAGATGGAAAAGGAAACTCCGACGGTGAAGCAGTCGATCACCAGGGCATTGTCAACGATCTCGGGGTCTACCGGGAAGAAGGGGGGAGAAGAAACAATATAAATACATGGCAACAAAAGCAATCACATAGCAAGGCATGGTAATACGTAGTGCAGAGGTGCCCTAGCGCAATGTTAAGTGCTACAGACGGAGCGGGAATTTAATGGGAAAGTTTTCCCGGTTTCGGACGTCTGTCAGAAAGATGAACCGGAGGGGACAGTTCCATGTTCAGGTAGTTAGGGGCATGTGACAGGTATGAGGAGGGCGTATTCGGATTCGTCTCGTTGTTCTGGGCAACTTTCGTATATAAAGTTTTTCCATCCGAGCTACGGATTATTTTCTATGGATTTTAAAAGGTTTAAACATTTTCTGGAATTATTTAAATTAACAGAATTTCCAGAAAAGGAATATGACATTAGGATGATGTCATGCTTGCGTCAGCAGTCGGCTGACCAGCTGACCAGTCAAACTGACAGGTGGGACCCACCTGTCGGTGACCCAGTGACTAACTAATTTAGTTAAACTAATTAACCTACTAGTGGGGCCTACTGTCAGTGTCAGCAGCTAACTAACAGAGCACTAATTAACTGTTTAAAGCTAATTAAGTCAGCGGGACCCACTAGTCAGCGGCTGGGGTGAACAGTGACCGCAGTTGACCGCAGTCAACTGGGTCAAGGTGGGTCCAGGGGCCCACTGGCAGTCTCTCTGGGCGGGCCCCACGCCTGCCAAGTCAGCAGCGTCGCTGGAGGAGCTCCGGCGAGCTCGCGCGAGGCGGCCGAATGCCGGCGAGCGTCAGGATTAGTCTACGGGACACCAAATCGAGCGCCGTTTCTTGCGTTCGAACGAGGAGAGTGCCCCGCGTCTATCTACGGCGTCGGAACGCGTGGGGGTGGCCGGAAACAACACCGGTGACGAGCGCGGCGGACGTCGGAGTTCGGTCGAGGTCTTGCGCGTGGCTACGGAGCACGGGAAGAGCAGCGAGTGGTGGCGTTGGGTTGCTGGGGAGGTGCTGAGCACGACGCGGAGCTCAGACGAGAGCTGCGCATGCGGTGGCTGCGACGGCGAGGCGAACGGCGGTGGCGAGTACGGCCATGGCGAAGGCTACGGCTACGGTGCAACGCAAAGCAGCTAAAGGGCAGGGGATGCAGGCGGCTCACCTAGCGGGCACACGGAGGCCCTCTGGGGAAACGGGAGCGCAGAGGCGACGATGATTCGACGGCGGCGACCTCGGTGGCCGGAGGTTGAGGACGAAGAGGGATCGGCGCTGCAGGGCCCCCCGGCTTCAATGGAAAGCGCCAGGCGACGGAGAAGTCGACGGCGGAGCGATCGGACACGGCAGCACGGCACGGGGACGATGGTGGCCGCAGGATCGACGCGGCGACGGCGACGAGCTCTCGGGCGAGGTGGGGGAAAAGAGAGGCGAGGCGCTTGGGGGCAAGTGGGGGCAGCTAGGGTTCGGGGGAGGGGGAGAGCGGCTCGAGGAAGTACTTATCGGCGTCCCAGAGGCGCCGAATGGTCGACAGTGAGGTGCGGCGACGGCGTGTCAGCGCGCGCGGCTGACAGCGGCGAGGGGACGGGGATGAGCTGCGAGGTGGGCTGGGCCGGCTCCTGTAGCTCGCAGGCCTAAGTGCACAGTAAGCTTCGGCCTTTTCTTTTTTATTTCTTGTCTATTTTCTTTATTCTTTTCTGTTGCATTTTCTTTTTACTCCTTTTGACTTTTGTAAAATATGTGACTTAACCACATAAATTCAATGCAATATTATGCACTGCCATGAAAAGTTTGGAGACCAAATGATTTCATTTGAATTTGATTCGAATTTAAATGGAAAGAAAATGGGTTGTTGGTCCACTGTTTTGGTTACTAGGGTCAACTTTGGAATTTACCTAATATTGGTTTTATTTTTATAATTGTTCTGAGATTATTTGCAGTATTATGACATTTTTGTTTTGCTGTTTGATGGAATAATTATTTAACTTGCATTTTGAATTTGAATTTGGGTACGATTTTGGACAAGTGGCAGATTGACTTAGTGATCATGATAACATGGCCACTATTAGAGAGAGATCACTGTAGTGTGATAGTGGGGATGTTACAATGATGAGTACCACTTCCAGCATCACAACATCTAGATCATGCAGATAGAACCTTCAGGAGGGCTGCATGCTGTCTCCTGATCTTCATGTCCTCCCCTCTGTTCGATAAAGCGCGTGCATGCGACATAAGGTGCTCAAGCAGCCCATCCCTGGGCTTTGGCTTAGTGGTACAGTATGGGCACTAGAACTTCTTCCTCTTGTAGCGGTACAGTATCGCCCTCCCCTGCTCCCTGATCTTCTGGGCTTCCTTCTCAATGAAGGACTCGATGTTGTCTTCGTCCACATCATCTTCAGACTCATGCTGCACACACAAATGAATTGCATAAATACATTATGCATTCATATAGGCCTTAATGAACAAACAACAGATAGTTGGCATTTACAGGAATTTAATCAACAAATGAAGAAAATTGCCATTTATAGGAATTTAATGAAGAAACAAAGAAAATTGCCATTTACAGGAATTTGATGAACAAACAACACAAAGTTTCCATTTACAGCAATTTCATTAACAAACCACAAAAAAATCCCATGTAGAGGCATTCATATAGTACTTACTGAACTAAACAACAGAATATTCCCATTTAGAGGAATTAAATGAACATACAACAGAAATTTCTAATTTAGGAGAATTAAATGAACAAACAATAGAATATTTCCATTTATATGCATTCATATAGGGTTTAATGGACAAAGAACACAAATATCCCATTTACAGGTAATTAATGAACAAACAACACACCTTTATGATTTTAATGAAGAAACAACACAAAATCCCTATTTACAGGCATTCATAAAGGGCCTTATCAACAAACAACATGTCATACAAATTACTGAACATACAAAAATTAAAATAGGGGTTACCTCATACACGTCGTCGTTATCATAGTCAGCATCATACGAGGACTTGAACCCAGTCATGTCCAGCTTCCTCTTGCTGCCCACAGGATCCTCTTCCTGCAATATAAAAGTAATTCAATTACTACTAATTAAAAAACATAGTATGCAAAGGTCAAGCATTCTACAATGTCCTTCTAATTACCTAAAATTATAGTTTGACCTAAAATTGTACAGTATGCAAAGGTCAAGCATTCTACAAATCTACCGTGGTCAAACTATCATTTTAGGTCATGCTGAATCTGGTCCTTGAAACTATAATTTTCGGTGCTACGTGTCAAACAAAAATTCTAAGAGTGATGAAGTTCAAGCAAACAACCAGTTTGCGCCATTTTCAATTGTATCCAAATCCAAACAAGATCAATACTCCAAATTATGATAAACTCAAGCATCATATACAAGTACATGCCCAAAATGAATGCAAATGAAGATGACAATGCCAAATCTAGCCATGTGAAATAATAATATCAATTGTAACACAATACAATTCCAACTATTTCTAACTGCTTGTTTATGTAGTTGCTGAGGGAATATCTATTTTATTTTTGTAGAATACACATACCACCGTATCAATACATTGATATGGAACAAAAATAGTACAGTGTGGCGCCACATCCACGTACACAGGAATGGCGAGGCCGTGCCGCCGGCATAAGCACAAGACTGGGGGGGTACTCAGCCCCATAACTAAATTGTAAGGTTACATGGATGGATGTGTTCAATCCTCTAGCCCCTGCCGTGGCCCGCTGAGGGATTATCCAAAACAAATCTACCAATATATCCAGTACAGAACAAAATTTGAGCACAAGCAGCAATCAAGATTCTAATAAATTAAAAAACCCTAACTCTCATTATGATCTCTGTAGCATTCAAGCACGAATCTAATACAAAAAACACTAACTCTCATTATGATTTACCAACAAGCAGAAGGGGGTGCAGCATTCAATCACAAATCTACTAAAAAAAACCTATCTACTAAATCTTCTGCTTATCAACACTAACTATCAAAGGAGGGGAATGTAAAACTTCTGGCCAAACCAATGGAACTAACCCTAGAATCTAAAAAATACAACTAAAAGGGATAAGGAATTACCTTCTGCTCCACCTGCTCCTCGCCAGAGCCTGCCTCCACCTTCTCCACCTTGTGCGCCTCGCGAGAGCCCGCCTCCACCTTCTGCTCCTCGCCGGAGCTCGCCAGAGCGGGCGCATCTGGCTGGACTGCGCCGCTCCAGCCTGCCTCCACCTTCTCCAGATCTGCAGCATCTGCTGCACCGCCCTGGACGCCAGCATCGCCCTTCACCGCTGCGGGCGCCGCGACCTGCTGCGCCAGCGCCACCGGATCTGCGCCCCAATCGGGGCGCTCGCGACGTCCGTCCTCCATGGCGATGGAGGTGAGATGAAGAGGATGCGGTGGGGGAGAGGGAGACGACGCAGTGTGAGAGGAGAGGGAGACGATGCGTCGGGGGGAAATGGTGGGCGATGCGGCCGGAGGTGGTTCCCCTGCACATTTATATGATGGGACAGTTTTGGCATGTTTCCATGGACACGTGTTGCCCCACGGCCGCAGGCGGCTGCACGCGAAAACAAAATGCCTGGTGTATACGAATACGTATACGGCCGGGCATACGATCCAACCGGGCCCGTACGGGCCTCCCAGGGCTCCTCGACGGCTATACACGGGGGCAACAAAGACGATCGTGCCCCTCGTTCCGAACCGTTTTTGGTTCATTCTGGCCGTCCTTGTGTTTTCCCCCTCGCTTCACAGCGGGAGGGGGGGGGGGGGTGGGGGGTGGGGGGAGCACCGGAGCAGAAACGCCTGGGGGGGTGGGGGGGGTGGTGGGGTGGGGAGCACGGAGCTAACCGCCTGGACATACGCATTCCTGCAAGGGACACAATGCAACCTCCTCAAGAAGACAATTCGCTGCCGGGGTGGGATGTGGCATGGCCTTCGATCCTTCGTTTTCCCTATGGACCTTTCCCGGCTCTTCAGAGTCAATGAGCAAATTAGTAGCCACAGGTTGTGGTCGCGCACCATCGATCCATTCCTACTCTTCATGCAGGGTAACAGAACCGAATTATTTCCGTACTGATTTGATAGATTATTTTCGGAATTGTTTGGTCTGCTATGAACAATTTTGAAGGACATACGGTGTGTCTTGCAAGCAGCACGACTCACTGCTCCGGCCTCCGGGGCTTGAAAAGGCCTGAATGTAAATGAAAATCCATCAGATATCAGAAATAACATCAGCACTACTGTGTCCAGTCACTCCAGTGTCCTGCCCACGGACGGAAGTACCATTTGCTTTGCGAAAGAAACTGAAGAAGTACCAGAAATACAGTGATTAAGCAAATGGGCAACAGTCTCACTCCGCCGACTTCTCGTACATATTTCGATGAAGCTACGACCGGCAGTCTCTCAGACTGACAAATAATCTTTGTAACACTTTACAGAAAAAACAAAAGCTTCCAACTGTGAACTTTCTGAAACTCCAACTCCAGTTCGATGCATAATCCCTTCCTGCAGCTGGAAGTCACGACTGAGGGACATCAGAGTTGATCAGACTCTCCAGCAAAAGCAACAGTTCATTGGCTGCAGAATTGGTAACATGGCTGCTATGGATGTTCTTGTCCCCAAGGTATACAAGAATCTCTTCAATCATAATGTTCTGTCCATTTCAGACTATTTACAGTTTGCAAAGCCATGATCTTGCCATACTGTTTATCGACCCACATATCATAGCTGCTCTTTTATCTACCTTTGCATCATTCTTTCATTATAAAAGTTGGTTTTGTGCCCAACAGGTTTCAGCCTTAATGCTTTGTTGTGGTTACTTATTTTCAGACACCATGTTTGCTAGGTTGGTATATTAATTGGTGGAAGCCAAAGGGAGGAGCGTCTAGAGACTACGTGGAGCCTTGGAAACAGCATTTGGTCGCCGAAATAATGATCTCAGAGAGATAATCAAACCAGCTGGATTATCTTGGACCACTAGAAAAGAAAAAAGCAGAGGAGGAAGATAACTGCAGAAGAAGCACCTCTATAACAAAAGAGGGTTTTTCTTTCACAGGTACAAAACTAAACAACTAGTTACTGCTGAAACTTTTACACTTGACCGCTGTAGTCTGTACTACTGATCATCTACCAGGTGAAAAAACTGAATTTTGTTTTAAGAAAAAACACTTGATGTGCTAACTGAATGAATTGATGATCTCAATGGCACATTGCAGAATTCAAGTTTCCATCAGTTAGCTATAGATTCAACTTACCAGGATCTGAAGAGCCACCAGACCAAGGCTGAGAACCCCAGCCAGGCCCGCCCGAAGCATACGCCATCCTTCCGGGCCTCCCCAACCTTGTCACCCAGGCGCATACGAATCCATCCGGGCAAGCTTTAAAATGGACAATGCATTGATGAATGGTAAAACTACAGCTTCAGAATAATCGAACCAGGACACAATCCTTTTTCGGAGAACAAACAGAGACTTGATCCAGCAGTTCGAGGTGGAGAAGAATTTCTAGAGTAGTCATGCATGTACCTGATGCTCACTAGCTCATCCACTGGTCTATACTACTTTCAGCTACTCTTGTAACTGTTGCAGCAGTATAAGGATTAGGGCATTTTTTAGCTCTTCATATGGAGTCTAGTTTGGTTCAGTAATCAGTCAGCACCTCCAGTACAATGTTCAATCGGAACAGCTTTGTTCATAGTGTGATGTACGTCACCTACCCGGCAAAAATACTCTGAATAGGATAAAATATATGTAGTAAATGTACCACACCTGCCGGACAAAAGTATGTAAAGATTCTACAGTAGAAATAGTAACAGCAAACCATGTCACACCTCATATTTCTGTGCAGAGAACATCCGTTCTTTGCAGGAAGGATGAGCTCCAAAGCACACCCATTGTTCTTGACAGCATCGGTGCTGTAGATTGTGTCTCTGCAGTAATGCCATGAAATACAAGGAACAAATTACAAAATGCACAGTTAGTACAAGGATTTGAAGCATAGATGCCAGGTAGCATTAGAAAATTAGATGGAGCATTACTTTCATTATTCATACCCTGTTCTAAGCCTGCAGGTACTTACAGCTGCTCCACGGACTGTCAGTAAGCAAATCCGAAATCCAAAACCTGATTCTTGTCCGGTACATGACGTTGCAAACTAACAAAGCTTACGCAGAAGGACAGGGCATGGTAATAGATTCAATGGCCCGATCTCAGGAGCTAAATTCAGAAGTTGGCAAAACTGGGCCAACATTACTAAGAAATTAAGCTCCATACTACGTTGTTAAGAAGTAGCACAATACTAGAAGAGAAGGACACATGGACAGACGAACATAATTAAGATATCATCAAGCACAATAGATTTAGCAATAGCTTTTGGCGCTTCTATTGCTCAAAATGTAGCATCAAACGGATACAAAGCATAAGGAGCGACACCCGGCCTCTGCATAGCAACCATGCACGCAGCCATCATACAAACAGTCTGACAAAGAATATAAAAACAACAAAGTGCAGTAAAGCCACATGAGACCAAAACTATGCCTATGTCGACGGAGAAGGTGGTCCGATTCGGAGATTATGCTGCCACTCATGTTGGGTAAAAACCTCCCTGGCCACCCACTCCAACCGCATACACATCGCTTTGAACAGCGATTGGTACTTCGTTCGGTGCATAGTAGACCACGTACGAAGCCAGTGCGTATAGCGGTAAATAACCTGCATAGAAGAATATATTTCGCCATTAAAAACACAATCATTTCTACATAGCCAAAGCGGCCATAGTAAGGCTGACGCTCTCACCCATATTAGCATGCTAAATGTATTTGGTATTCCATCAAGCCAGTGGCCATATATATTGGCAACACTTGGTGGTGGATATAAATTTGACGCTATTTGGATGACTGACCATGTAGAACATGCACACTTGCATTGAAAGAAGAGGTGTTTGATTGTCTCATCATGAGTTCAAAAACTACATTTCTTACTTCCTTTCCAGTTGCGTCGAGCGAGGTTGTCTTTAGTTAGCACAACTCCTCTCCAAAGATACCACATGAAAATCTTAACTTTTAGTGGCATCTTCGATTTCCAGATTTGTTTATAATTGTCCATTGGAATCTCTATGTGCGAGAGTGCACGGTACATAGAGTCAAATGTGAAGGACCCAGATGTAATAAGATTCCAGCGAAACACATCCCGCCCTTGTGTCAAGTTAATCGAATTCAAACGGGATAGCAGATGTTACCATGACACAAGGCGGAGGCCAATCAATCCCTCCTAAATGATATATCTGGTGGGGAAGAGCACATTACATGCGCAAGAGTATCATTCTTATCGCGTACAATGTGGTATAAGGCTAGGTACTGTTCTCAAAGAGTGGCATTTCCTAGCCACTTATCCTCCCAGAAACGTAACTCTGAGTCGTTCTTTATCACGAAAGATCCGAAGCGAAAAGATGTTTCTTTACCGCCATCAGTCCAGCCCAAAAATGTGAGTCACCGGGCTTCCAATATGCCTGAAAGAGCATGGTGCCCCATGTTTGGTTTTGGTAATTGATGACAATCCCTATGGACTAATGGTTACCTTGAGCTATATTTGAAGGGTTTGTCCATAGACATTTCTTGAAGTCCATTTTTCGCTTTCAAGGAGATTATGTGATGACCAAGGTGCTACTCAAGAAATTATCCAAAGATTGGTCATAAGGAAGACATGATACAAGGTTGATCACGACTAAGTCAAAGAGTGAATCAAGTTGATCAATACACAAAGAGTACAAGATTTACCGAGAGGGATCAAGTGATCCCATGGTATGATAAGAATTGTCAATTACGTTTGTGTACTAATCCATGGGCTACGTGAGAGTTCTATGTGGGGTTACATATGTTTTCATGGGCTTGCGTCAAGAGGAAGATGTTGGAAATATGCCCTAGAGGCAATAATAAATTAGTTATTATCATATTTCCCTGTTCATGATAATCGGTTATTATCCATGCTAGAATTGTATTGATCGGAAACTCAAATACATGTGTGGAGACATAGACAACAATATGTCCCTAGTAAGCCTCTTCCGGACTAGCTCGTTGATCAAAGATGGCTATGGTTTCCTAGTCATAGACATGAGTTGTCATTTGATAACGGGATCACATCATTGGGAGAATGATGTGATGGACAAGACCCAAACTATAAACATAGCATATGATCGTATCAAGTTTATTGCTATCTTTTTTGCATGTCAAAGTATATGTTCCTATGACCATGAGATCATGCAACTCACTGACACCGGAGGAGTACCTTGTGTGTACCAAACATCACAACGTAACTGGGTGACTATAAAGGTGCTCTAGAGGTATCTCCGAGGGTGTCTGTTGAGTTGGCATGGATCAAGACTGGGATTTGTCACTCCGTATGACGGAGAGGTATCTCAGGGCCCACTCGGTAATACAACATCATAATAAGCTTGCAAGCAATGTGACTAATGGGTTAGCCACGGGATCTAGTATTACGGAACGAGTAAAGAGACTTGCCGGTAACGAGATTGAACTAGGTATGTGAAGGAAATATGCCCTAGAGGCAATAATAAAGTTGTTATTTATATTTCCTTATATCATGATAAATGTTTATTATTCATGCTAGAATTGTATTAACCGAAAACTTGATATATGTGTGAATACATAGACAAAACACCGAGTCTCTAGTAAGCCTCTACTAGACTAGACAGTTGATCAAAGATGGTTAAGTTTCCTAACCATAGACATGTGTTGTCATTTGATGAACGGGGTCACATCATTAGGAGAATGATGTGATGGACATGAACCATCCGTTAGCTTAGTATAATGATCGTTAAGTTTTATTGCTATTGCTTTCTTCATGACTTATACATATTCCTTTGACTATGAGATTATGCAACTCCCGAATACCGGAGGAATACCTTGTGTGCTATCAAACGTCACAATAAGCCTTGCAAGCAATGTGACTAATGAGTTAGTTGCGGGATGTTGTATTACGGAACGAGTAAAGAGACTTGCCGGTAACGAGATTGAATTAGGTATGAGGATACCGACGATCGAATCTCGGGCAAGTAACATACCGATGACAAAGGGAACAATGTATGTTGTCATTGCGGTACGATCGATAAAGATCTTCGTAGAATATGTGGGAGCCAATATGAGCATCCAGGTTCCGCTATTGGTTATTGGCCGGAGAGGTGTCTCGGTCATGTCTACATAGTTCTCGAACCCGTAGGGTCCGCATGCTTAACGTTCGATGACGATTTGTATTATATGAGTTATGTGATTTGGTAACCGAATGTGGTTCGGAGTCCCGGATGAGATCACGGACGTGACGAGGAGTCTCGAAATGATCGAGAGATAAAGATTGATATATTGGATGATAGTATTCGGACACCGAAAGTGTTCCGGAGTGTATCGGGTACATATCGGAGTACCGGGGGGTTACCGGAACCCCCCGGGGGAAGATATGGGCCATATGGGCCATAGGAGGGAGGCACACCAGCCCACATAGAGGTGGTGCACCCCCACAAGGGAGGAGTCCGAATTGGACTAGGGGAGGGGGCGGCGCCCCCTTTCCTTCTCCCTCTCTCTCTCCTTCCCCCTTTTCCCCTCCGATGAAAGGAAGGGGGGGGGGCGAATCCTACTAGAAGCCCAAGTAGGACTCCTCCTACTTGGGGCGCGCCTAGGGCCGGCCTCCTCCCCTCTCCCTCCTTTATATACGGGGGGAGGGGGGGCGCCTCTAACACACACCAATTGTTCCAAGCCATGTGTGGTGCCCCCCTCCACGGTTTACTCCTCTGGTTATATTCACGTAGTGCTTAGGCGAAGACCTGCGCGAATCACCTTTCCATCACCGTCACCACACCGTCATGCTGACGGAACTCTCCCTCGACACTTTGCTGGATCAAGAGTTCGAGGGACGTCATCGAAGGTGCCGTACGTTCGGTACTTGATCGGTCGGAACGAGTTGACGTTCGACTACATCAACCGCGTTAAACAAACGCTTCCGCTTTCGGTCTACGAGAGTACGTGGACACACTCTCCCCCTCTCGTTGCTATGCATCTCCTAGATAGATCTTGCGTGAGCGTAGGAATTTTTTTGAAATTGCATGCTACGTTCCCCAACAGTGGCATCCGAGCCAGGTCTATGCGTAGATGATATGCACGAGTAGAACACAAAGAGTTGTGGGCGGTGACAGTCATACTGCTTACCACCAACGTCTTATTTTGATTCTGCGGTATTGTTGGATGAAGCGGCCCGGACCAACCTTACATGACCACGTTCATGAGACCGGTTCCACCGACAGACATGCAACTAGTTTTGCATAAAGGTGGCTGGCGGGTGTCTGTTTCTCCAACTTTAGTTGAATCGAATTTGACTACGGCCGGTCCTTGTTGAAGGTTAAAACAGCAAACTTGACGAAACATCGTTGTGGTTTTGATGCGTAGGTAAGAACGGTTCTTACTAGAAGCCCGTAACAGCCACGTAAAACTTGCAACAACAAAGTAGAGGACGTCTAACTTGTTTTTGCAGGGCATGTTGTGATGCGATATGGTCAAGACATGATGTGATATACATTGCTGTATGAGATGATCATGTTTTGTAAAAGTTATCTGTAACACCCTGGATTTTGCCCATTTTCTTTTTCTTTTGATTTTGATCCGGATTCGCTTTTTGTGGCTTAGTAGTCTTGCAACCTGGAGGGATCACCCTTCATTTTTCTTCCCGAGTGGCTTGCCAACCTCAAAACCATCCCAAGACCTTGTCATTTCCATCTTGGACCAACCCCAATATTCTTTTCTTGGGAAATTCCTTTTTTCTATTAAAGGAATAACCCTGTCTGCTCTGGGTTGTGAAGTAACCCACATTTCCATCATTTTCAAAATTCCCAAATAATTCTCATAAATTTTTTGGGTCATATATTCCACAAATATGTCAAACCCTTCCTTGACATGTTCAAAAATATTTCCCAAATATTCCTTTTTAGATTCTGCTCCAGTTCTAAGATTGAGAAGCAAGTACCCTTTATATTTGCTTGCTTGGTCTCAAACTTTTTGTGCACTCTTTCCTACCC
Source organism: Thinopyrum elongatum (assembly GCA_011799875.1). NCBI lineage: Eukaryota > Viridiplantae > Streptophyta > Magnoliopsida > Poales > Poaceae > Thinopyrum > Thinopyrum elongatum. The sequence goes on from CM022299.1 coordinate 581,343,567, forward strand.
ATATCATTGCCACATGCCAAAATTCAACTTTATTTGGATAATAAATCTCTCTTGGCTAATTTCCAAAGTTTCTGGTCAACTGGAATCTTTGTGAAGCAAGTGCTAGCTAGGAGTATCAAAATAAGTTGAAATTTTGCAAGCATCTTCATGTGCTCATATTATCACACTCCTCCAAATTTCAGCCCTATACAAGCATCTATGTGAGCACATGACCAAATCTTTGATTCTGCTAATATTTTCAGGTTGTGAAGCAAGTATATTTTATATTGCTTCATTTTGGCTGAAATTTACCAGAGAATTCTCCTACCTATATAACACCTCTCCACAAAATTTGGGCTCATTTTATCTTTCCAATAATTCCCTAGAATTTTCCCAAGTTTCTGGACAGTAAGGATGTTTGTGAAACAAGTACCATTTTGGATTGTCCAATTGGTATGAAATTTTTACAGCATCATCACCTGTCCAAATCATCTTGCTCTACCCAATTTGAGCTCAAGTTGATACTCCATGTGAGTGCACCTTCCTGATCAAGTTTCTGGACCCAAATGGCAGTAGCAAAGCAAGTAGGTTATTTTGTGGTCCAAATTCCCTGAAAACCTCCAGGATCAATGTCTTTCCTAATATAATCACCCCAGACAACACCATTGACCCCCAATCAATTCCCTGTTGGTCACCAGTGCGCAGCCAAGTTTGCTGCAGCAAACTTTACTCGAAGCCTCACATCTCTCCTTGGCTCTCTCTCTTGATACGTCAACTCCCACAGCCCCTATGGTGCAGGGACTCATCACTAGACAGCTCAGGGCAGACTCTCTTGTCCTCTTCATGCCAGTGCCCGTGGTGACTGCCCCCTTGGCATGTCATTTCACGCGCTCTGGCAGCGTTGGCGCGCTCTGCGCATCGGGACTCGTCGGGCAGCTCCGCCCGGCGGTGTTCGCGCGTCTCAGCGTGTCAAACTAACTCCCCGTGCTTCACCCGTCGCCCTCGACCCTCTGCCCCCTCCGAATTCCTCCTTGCTGCGCCGCAACGATGCTTTCTGCTCCGCTACTGTACCGCACATGGGCCGCCGTATACGGCCACCCACGAGCCCTCCCGATTTCGCCAGCGCCCTCTCCGCTCCACCGCGAAACTCCTAGACGCCGCTAGCCACCAGCCACGCCACCCTGCATCTCCAGTGCGATGATAAGAACGCCACGGCGGCGTGCTCATCCCCTCCGTCGCCGCGCCTATATAAGGCCCCCGAGCGCCTCTCGACCTCACCAACCTCTCCTACTCGCTCTCCCAGTCCTCCGCGTCCTCTCCCCGAAGCTCCAACTCTTCTCCTCGCACTTCACCGCCGCCATGGCCGCCGCCCCTCCTCTGCTAAATTCGCGGAGTGCCGGCCCCCTCCCTTCTTCCCTCTACCACCATTGGCATCCCTGAGCTCCGGCAGATCCTCCCAGTTCCTTCCCTCGGCCGCCGGTGGCCCGCAGCCTCGAGCCCAAGCTCACCAGAGCCGCCGACCACCGCGGCTGTGAGCACGCCCGCTCCCGTCCTCCTGGAAGACCGTGTCCTGCCGGGATGGATGCGGCTCGTCTTCGCGGTCATGCCGGTACCCGGAACGCCGGCAACGGTGGCCGGAGCCGCCCGGGACGGTCGCCGGAGCGCGCCGCCTCCCTCTGTTCTATGCCGGCGAGCGCGAGGGAGAAGAAGGAGCCGCGTCAGGCGGGCCCCTCCCCGCGTGACCCCACCTGGGAGAAACCCAGGCGCCCGGCCCCGCACCTGTCCAGCTGGATAAGTGGAGGCGTAATCCACTGGATTACGTCTTCGCTTATCGAAAGTGTATTTTCGTGTTCCTTTGGTTGAAAATGCGTTTTCACTTCCAGAAAACGTATTCCCTTCTAATGCGCTTTCAGTTTTTCTGTTTTGGCCCAGTCTGTAAATATTTCTATTACAGATGGGTCCCTGGCAGAAAAACTATCACAACTTTTTAACCGAGACTCCGATCGAGGTGAATCCAACGCCCACGTTTTCGTCTCGCCGAGCCCGTCGTGTTGGTATCATTTTCACCAGGCGGTCCCACTGTGGAAATGGCCATTTTGCCCTTGCTCGTAAACAGTCCCTCCGAGAGAGAACTGTTACCGGCAACTCCTTCCGCGGACTCTCTGCACTTCTTCCCGATGGTTCCTTCATCTCCAGGCAAGCCACAACTCTCATCTGCATCATTGCATTGCAATATCATGGTTTAACTAATTACTTTAATAGCAAGTATGATTATTGGTAAAATGGATTGGATTATGCAATGCTGGAGTTAATTCTCGAATAGGTGATTGCCATGTTAAATACCGGATTGATAGTAACTAGTAGCTTACCCACTTGTTGATACTATGATGTTGAGATTACTGTCTATGATTATTTTGGAGTTCATCCGACAGTTCATGGAGATGAATTAGTAGCAGTGGCTTAAGCATGCTGGTTATCGGAGTGTCAGCCATGACAGAAATATTATTCGGGGATTAGATATTTCATGGTTGACCTTGAGTCACCTGTCCGGTCTTATCCGTGCAACCACATTTACCGGTATGGGACGGCCTTGAATTGGTCTGATCGCATGCTCTTTCATCGGTACCGCCCGACAGGGAAGGTTATGCGTGCGCGCTACCCTGGCCCGGTAGGCGGCGATAACCTTGTGAGCCCAGTTGAGTTATTTGGATCCAGGTCCCCGTTTGGGACAGTTTAGTTTGGCCACGATGGTGGCAGGTGTCACGCGTTGACACAGGGGCCACCCAGGGCAGGACTCCGGGGGAGTGTGATTGCCGGTGGTACGATGGAAGAGTCACGGGTCAGGCAGGTTTCGTTGGAGCAACGCTGGTCCACCCGAATGGGATCACGAGGTCAGTGCTCCATGGTGTGGGTAAAGTGCGCAACCTCTGCAGAGTGTAAAATCTATTCGAATAGCCGTGTCCACGGTATTGGACAGTCCGTCCAGACCTCACTAGGTGGTCAACCATGGTAGTGATGATAATGATGGAAGAACTCGTCTTATGATCAGAAGTACTCGATGGATCATGAGTATTCTGAGGGTTGTGAGATAGCCCGAAAGAGAGTAAGTTTGTCAGACTTGTGGTACAGCTGGTATCAGGTGGAATCAGGTATATGATATGTTAGCCATGAGATGGCTATGAGGTGAGTGGTCAGAGGACCACATGATTGGGCTTGGAGTAGGTTTGGATTGGATCCTGAGATTATTCGGAGAATAGATTTAACTACTTAATATGCTCTGCCTTACTGCATCTATTTTTGCTATGATGTTGTCTTGCTTTAATGCTGATGTTTGCTGTGAGCTTGCGAGTACATTCAAAGTACTCACCTGGCGTGTCATGCCAGTTTGCAGGTCATGCCGTGATTGCTTGCTTGTCGAGGATCCTGAGTTTGCGACCTAGGATACGCGTTCTAGCCAGAGTCCCTCCGGAGTGGAGTCCATCACCATCGTCGTTGTTCCACTGCCGAGAGAGTTTCTCCGTTGTTAGCATAGAGCTACTCCGGGCAGGCGTAGTGTCACCGTGCCGATGTAATCCTTGTACCCTTTTGTAACCATATCCATTGTAATAAAGAGCTGATTTGTTCTATGCCAACAGTGCCGTATTCCAGAGGACTTGTCCCTGGGCTGGAATACGGGGCGTTCCGGTTTACTCTGAGCCGGGGTGTCACAGAAGTTGGTATCAGAGCAGGTCTGGCTATAGGACGCGTGGTCTAGGCGCGAGCGTTAGTAACCGGTAGTTTAGGACCCTGTTGATTTGCTGCACTTGGTTGTTGCATTTGTTTGCGCATAGCATGCATATAGACTAGATATCTTATCACTAACAATGATCTGGTGAGTGTAGGTGGCATCGGTTTCGATTCTCCACCTGCGCTCTCCAGTTTGCATATTTGTTCCTTGGTGTGGTGTCATCTTCGTCCCAGCAGAGTGATGCCAAGGTGCTTGGAGGTGTCGATCCCTTGTCGGATTGATGCACCAGTACCACACCAACTTATTCTCTTCAGCCACCCCTATCGTTTCGGTGATAGACAAGTTCTATCCCGGATCGTGCCATTCCACTAGCCGTTTCGGTAACCCTTACTGATCCTTGTTAGCAGAAAAGGGCAATGCCTGCAAGCTTTTCTTTCCACCACTATCTCATTCCGCCACCTATTCTTTGGACGTGTACGGTTTTCTTCCGTACGCTTGATGATGATGTGGTCGTAACTTCTATGTTCCGACCCCCGATCACCAAGTTCGTCTTCGCCACTGGTTCCATCCGTGTTAAGCCCGTGTTTGGTGTAGCCTTGTTTACACCAATTTTCTTCCACACATTGATTCACTTTCGTGCACATCGCCACAGCATGTTAGACCGTAATACCGGAGTTCTTGCGAGATTTGTGTGCCTAAGTAGGAATGCCTATTATTGTTGTGGATGGCTGTAGAGTGTGATTTTGCTTGTGTGTGATCTTGCTACTTTGTGTGCTTATATTTTGGTCGTTTCTTTTGCTTCTTGTTTGTGGGCCCTTGGTGTTACCTTATTTTGCCCTTATGGAAGTTGCTCACCGACCCTGAACCCAAAGAGTCAGTGAAGAGACAGCCATTTGGAAGCTCAGATCAGCAATATGAAATTTTCAGCAGACTGTGTTATATCGGGAATATCGGTCCTGAATATAAATGATATCCTAGCTGGATTGGTTATCAGCATCAAGTGTATATCAGTGCAACTATCACAGCAGTAATGATCGCATCAACAACAAGGCAAATTGTGTATATGATCCACAGTGCATTCCATGCCAAAGGTATGATTTATATACAAGGTTTGAGTCTGCTATCAGTACAATTTGAACCTGCTATGTTTCAGAAGCAAGCCGGAATGTGCTATGAACTTAGTGCTCAGCAAGAAGGATAGTCGAACAATGTCCTTCCTACAGCAAGTAACTGGCAGCAGTAACCTCAAGGTATATATATATGCACTCAGCCCGCATGTGACCAAAAGAGAAGCTTCAGAAGTAAGCAACCCAGTCTTTCTCCGCAAGCTACCTGAGAAGCGTACGACGCAAGGATTCCTGTGTCTTTCTCTATATGACACATGGACATCTTCCGATGCAAGGGTCAGATCCGCAACAGTTGGTCCGAAGGCAAAAATCAGTCAGGACACAAGCTTGCCTCGAGAATCAAGTGGCCAGCTACACATGTTTCCATAGATATGGTGGACATGCTGCCAAGGTCATATGAGTTACTCATACCATGATGCCAGCCCGGAGAGGATCTGACTATTGCATGAGCTATGTAAGAAGAAGAGAATGCCAGTTATACACTTCAGTGTGATGACCAACAACTTATGGAGCAAGCCGACCATTTGATATATGCGCTATAGCATTGCTCTGTGATATTCAAATTATTATGCTCATACCTGTATGCATAATAGCGAGCTGTATGGGACACGGATGAACGCTTGCTCGTCTTTCTTTAGTAACGGCACCACGCCTATGTTCTGAGCTGTTTCCGGCCATCCGGGGTGGCTGCCGATTTTTATTTCTCTTGTCAGCAACTGTCCGTGTTCTGAGATGCTTTTCGGCCGTCTCGGGCAGCTGTTGAATTTCTCTTTGTAGCAATGACCCTATGCTCTGAGCTGTTCTTCGGCCGTCTTAGGGAATTGCTACTTTCTTCTTATCGACATCGTCTCATGCTCTGAGCTGCTTTTCAGCCGTCTTGAGTCGGGGTTGAGTTACTCCAGTAATGTCCCAGATCTGAGTTGTAAAGACCGTTCTGGTGGCTACTGGTTTATTTGCCGGTTTATCCAAGGGTTCAGACGGTCGTTACCCTACAACTACAACTTGTAAAGTAACATGCCTGCCGGAATGTCGCACCCGATAATACCTATGGTCGCCCGAAGAATCAAGAACACATAAAGCCAAGTTCTTTCAGCAAAGGATCCAGGCAAGGAGAACTATAATGAAAAAGCAAGATTGGCCATACAGATATGGTAATGGTTGCAAGAGCAACATGGTACAAATACTCCGGACAGTCTGGCTCGGTACCAGTCACCATGGGTACACACCCATGGGGTTTATTCCGTTAGCAAGGACCCCATATCGAGACAACCCGCCCAGCCAACCAGATATGCTCAGAATTGTCAGAAGAAGGCCACCAAGTCGGTCAGGTCAGCCGAAAGATTAACCCAGCAGTTTAAATTCAGCAACCATGGTTAAGCATTACACGGCCTACCATCCATATAGAGATACTAACAGACTGAGTAATCAGAAGGATAACAACATTCTCGAAGCATGTGTCCTCACAGATGGGAATCAGTTAAAAACTAACCTGTGGTGAACAAGATCCTGCTGCCAGGACCACTGTCGGTCAAGTCTATACCACCGTACACCTTTATGCTGGTCACAACAGGTGACAGTCAAATATTTGGAAGGAGCCTTATACCAAAGACAGTGAAGATACCTAAGATGACCCAGAAATCCGTGCGAGAAGGCAGATACCGCCAGGAGAACGGTATGATTCACAGTACTGTTTTGAGCCTAGAGGACACACAGCCATCTGAAGTCACCCAATGCAATGAGTAAAAGATTTCATGTTCACCAAGAGAATCTGTTCACAACTCAGTGAATGGTCGTTCGTATTGGACTCTGTCACGACACATCCATAAGGAACCACCCTCGAACGTACGAGCAAGGCACATAGTTTGGTCCAGATAATTCATTGCCTCAGACAAGATAGCAGACAAAAAGGGATTGGAATCAGAGTAACATATCAAGGTAAGATTTGCCAGAAAAAGGGGTCCAGTGAAGCAAACCAACCCAAAGCAAGGCAGTCCGTCATATGAAACTATGTGGGAACATTATACAAGGGTAAAAAAACCCGAGTTGGAAACGGTTTCCTCAAGTGGGGAATATTCATGTTTGATCCCTGAGCAACCAAATCTCGAGGACAAGATTTCTTTAAGGGGGGTAGGTTTGTAACACCCTGGATTTTGCCCATTTTCTTTTTCTTTTGATTTTGGTCCGGATTCGCTTTTTGTGGCTTAGTAGTCTTGCAACCTGGAGGGATCACCCTTCATTTTTCTTCCCGAGTGGCTTGCCAACCTCAAAACCATCCCAAGACCTTGTCATTTCCATCTTGGACCAACCCCAATATTCTTTTCTTGGGAAATTCCTTTTTTCTATTAAAGGAATAACCCTGTCTGCTCTGGGTTGTGAAGCAACCCACATTTCCATCATTTTCAAAATTCCCAAATAATTCTCATAAATTGTTTGGGTCATATATTCCACAAATATGTCAAACCCTTCCTTGACATGTTCAAAAATATTTCCCAAATATTCCTTTTTAGATTCTGCTCCAGTTGTAAGATTGAGAAGCAAGTACCCTTTATATTTGCTTGCTTGGTCTCAAACTTTTTGTGCACTCTTTCCTACCCATATCATTGCCACATGCCAAAATTCAACTTTATTTGGATAATAAATCTCTCTTGGCTAATTTCCAAAGTTTCTGGTCAACTGGAATCTTTGTGAAGCAAGTGCTAGGTAGGAGTATCCAAATAAGTTGAAATTTTCAAGCATCTTCATGTGCTCATATTATCACACTCCTCCAAATTTCAGCCCTGTACAAGCATCTATGTGAGCACAGGACCAAATCTTTGATTCTGCTAATATTTTCAGGTTGTGAAGCAAGTATATTTTATATTGCTTCATTTTGGTTGAAAATTTACCAGAGAATTCTCCTACCTATATAACACCTCTCCACAAAATTTGGGCTCATTTTATCTTTCCAATAATTCCCTAGAATTTTCCCAAGTTTCTGGACAGTAAGGATGTTTGTGAAACAAGTACCATTTTGGATTGTCCAATTGGTATGAAATTTTTACAGCATCATCACCTGTCCAAATCATCTTGCTCTACCGAATTTGAGCTCAAGTTGATACTCCATGTGAGTGCACCTTCCTGATCAAGTTTCTGGACCCAAATGGCAGTTGCAAAGCAAGTAGGTTATTTTGTGGTCCAAATTCCCTCAAAACCTCCAGGATCAATGTCTTTCCTAATATAATCACCCCAGACAACACCATTGACCCCCAATCAATTCCCTGTTGATCACCAGTGCGCAGCCAAGTTTGCTGCGGCAAACTTTACTCGAAGCCTCACATCTCTCCTTGGCTCTCTCTCTTGATACATCAACTCCCACAGCCCCTATGGTGCAGGGACTCATCGCTAGACAGCTCAGGGCAGACTCTCTTGTCCTCTTCATGCCAGTGCCCGTGGTGACTACCCCCTTGGCATGTCATTTCACGCGCTCTGGCAGCGTTGGCGCGTTCTGCGCGTCGGGACTCATCGGGCAGCTCCGCCCCGGCGGTGTTCGCGCGTCTCAGCGTGTCAAACTAACTCCCCGTGCTTCACCCATCGCCCTCGACCCTCTGCCCCCTTCGAATTCCTCCTCGCTGCGCCGCAACGATGCTCTCTGCTCCGCTACTGTACCGCACATGGGCCACCGTATACGGCCACCCCCGAGCCCTCCCGATTTCGCCAGCGCCCTCTCCGCTCCTCCGCGAAACTCCTAGACGCCGCTAGCCGCCAGCCACGCCACCCTACTGCTCCAGTGCAATGATAAGAACGCCACGGCGGTGTGCTCATCCCCTCCGTCGCCGTGCCTATATAAGGCACCCGAGCGCCTCTCGACCTCACCAACCTCTCCCACTCGCTCTCCCAGTCCTCCGCGTCCTCTCCCCGAAGCTCCAGCTCTTCTCCTCGCACTTCACCACCGCCATGGCCGCTGCCCCTCCTCTGCTAAATTCACGGAGTGCCGGCCCCCTCCCAGTTCCTTCCCTCTACCGCCGGTGGCCCGCAACCTCGAGCCCAAGCTCACCAGAGCCGCCGACCACCGCGGCCGTGAGCACGCCCGCTCCCGTCCTCCTGGAAGACCATGTCCTGCCGGGATGGATGCGGCTCATCTTCGCGGTCATGCCGGTACCCGGAACGCCGGCAACGGTGGCCGGAGCCGCCCGGGACGGTCGCCGGAGCGCGCCGCCTCCCTCTGTTCTGTGCGAGCGAGCGCGAGGAAGAAGAAGGAGCCGGGTCAGGCGGGCCCCTCCCCGCGCGACCCCACCTGGCAGAAACCCAGGTGCCCGGCCCCGCACCTGTCCAGCTGGATAAGTGGAGGCGTAATCCACTGGATTACGTCTTCGCTTATCGAAAGCGTATTTTCGTGTTCCATTGGTTGAAAATGCGTTTTCACTTCCAGAAAACGTATTCCCTTCTCATGCGCTTTCAGTTTTTCTGTTTTGGCCCAGTCTGTAAATATTTCTATTACAGATGGGTCCCTGGCAGAAAAACTATCACAACTTTTTAACCGAGACTCCGATCGAGGTGAATCCAACGCCCACGTCTTCGTCTCGTCGAGCCCGTCGTGTTGGTATCATTTTCACTAGGCGGTCCCACTGTGGAAATGGCCATTTTGCCCTTGCCCGTAAACAGCCCCTCCGAGAGAGAACTTTTACCGGCAACTCCTTCCGCGGACTCTCCGCACTTCTTTCCGATGGTTCCTTCATCTCCAGGCAAGCCACAACTCTCATCTGCATCATTGCATTGCAATATCATGGTTTAACTAATTACTTTAATAGCAAATATGATTATTGGTAAAATGGATTGGATTATGCAATGCTGGAGTTAATTCTCGGATAGGTGATTATCATGTTAAATACCAGATTGATAGTAACTAGTAGCTTACCCACTTGTTGATACTATGATGTTGAGATTACTGTCTATGATTATTTTGGAGTTCATCCGACAGTTCATGGAGATGAATTAGTAGCAGTGGCTTAAGCATACTGGTTATCGGAGTGTCAGCCATGACAGAAATATTATTCGGGGATTAGATATTTCATGGTTGACCTTGAGTCACCTGTCCGGACTTATCCGTGCAACCACATTTGCCGGTATGGGACGGCCTTGACTTGGTCTGATCGCGTGCTCTTTCCTCGGTACCGCCCGACAGGGAAGGTTATGCGTGCGCGCTACCCTGGCCCGGTAGGCGGTGATAACCTTGTGAGCCCAGTTGAGTTATTTGGATCTAGGTCCCCATTTGGGACAGTTTAGTTTGGCCACGATGGTGGCAGGTGTCACGCGGTGACACAGGGGCCACCCAAGGTAGGACTCCGGGGGAGTGTGATTGCCGGTTGTACGATGGAAGAGTCACGGGTCAGGCAGGTTTCGTTGGAGCAACGCTGGTCCACCCGAATGGGATCACGAGGTCAGTGCTCCATGGTGTGGGTAAAGTGCGCAACCTCTGCAGAGTGTAAAATCTATTTGAATAGTCGTGTCCACGGTATTGGACAGTCCATCCAGACCTCACTAGGTGGTCAACCATGGTAGTGATGATAATAATGGAAGAACTCGTCTTATGATCAGAAGTACTCGATGGATCATGAGTATTCTGAGGGTTGTGAGACAGCCCGAAAGAGAGTAAGTTTGTCAGACTTGTGGTACAGCTGGTATCAGGTGGAATCAGGTATATGATATGTTAGCCATGAGATGGCTATGAGGTGAGTGGTCAGATGACCACATGATTTGGCTTCGAGCAGGTTTGGATTGGATCCTGAGATTATTCGGAGAATAGATTTAACTACTTAATATGCTCTGCCTTACTACATCTATTTTTGCTATCATGTTGTCTTGCTTTAATGCTGATGTTTGCTGTGAGCTTGCAAGTACATTCAAAGTACTCACCTGGCGTGTCATGCCAGTTTGCAGGTCATGCCGTGATTGCTTGCTTGTCGAGGATCCTGAGTTTGCGACCTAGGATACGCGTTCTAGCCAGAGTCCCTGTGGAGTGGAGTCCATTACCGTCGTCGTTGTTCCGCTGCCGAGAGAGTTTCTCCGCTGTTAGCATAGAGCTACCCCGGGCAGGCGTAGTGTCGCCGTGCCGATGTAATCCTTGTACCCTTTTGTAACCATATCCATTGTAATAAAGAGCTGATTTGTTCTATGCCAACAGTGCCGTATTCCAGAGAACTTATCCCTGGGCTAGAATACGGGGCGTTCCGGTTTACTCTGAGCCGGGGTGTCACAGAAGTTGGTATCAGAGCAGGTCTGGCTATAGGACGCGTGGTCTAGGCACGAGCGTTAGTAACCGGTAGTTTAGGACCCTGTTGATTTGCTGCACTTGGGTGTTGCATTTGTTTGCGCATAGCATGCATATAGAGTAGATATCTTATCACTAACAATGATCTGGTGAGTGTAGGTGGCATCGGTTTCGATTCTCCACCTGCGCTCTCCAGTTTGCATATTTGTTCCTTGGTGTGGTGTCATCTTCGTCCCAGCGGAGTGATGCCAAGGTGCTTGGAGGTGTTGATCCCTTGTCGGATTGATGCACCAGTACCACACCAACTTATTCTCTTCAGCCACCCCTATCGTTTCGGTGATAGACAAGTTCTATCCCCGATCGTGCCATTCCACTAGCCGTTTCGGTAACCCTTACTGATCCTTCTTATCAAAAAAGGGCAATGCCTGCAAGCTTTTCTTTCCACCACTATCTCATTCCGCCACCTATTCTTTGGACGTGTACGGTTTTCTTTCGTACGCTTGATGATGATGTGGTCGTAACTTCTGTGTTCCGACCCCCGATCACCAAGTTCGTCTTCGCCACCGGTTCCATCCGTGTTAAGCCCGTGTTTGGTGTAGCCTTGTTTACACCAATTTTCTTCCACACATTGATTCACTTTCGGGCACGTCGCCACAGCATGTTAGATCGTAATACCGGAGTTCTTGCGAGATTTGTGTGCCTAAGTAGGAATGCATATTATTGCTGTGGATGGCTGTAGAGTGTGATTTTGCTTGTGTGTGATCTTGCTACTTTGTGTGCTTTTATTTTGGTCGTTTCTTTTGCTTCTTGTTTGTGGGCCCTTGGTGTTACCTTATTTTCCCCTTATGGAAGTTGCTCACCGACCCTGAACCCAAAGAGTCAGTGAAGAGACAGCCATTTGGAAGCTCAGATCAGCAATATGAAATTTTCAGCAGACTGTGTTATATCAGGAATATCGGTCCTGAATATAAATGATATCCTAGCTGGATTGGTTATCAGCATCAAGTGTATATCAGTGCAACTATCACAGCAGTAATGATTGCATCAACAACAAGGCAAATTGTGTATATGATCCACAGTGCATTCCGTGGCAAAGGTATGATTTATATACAAGGTTTGAGTCTGCTATCAGTACAATTTGAACCTGCTATGTTTCAGAAGCAAGCCGGAATGTGCTATGAACTTAGTGCTCAGCAAGAAGGATAGTCGAACAATGTCCTTCCTACAGCAAGTAACTGGCAGCAGTAACCTCAAGGTATATATATATGCACTCAGCCCGCATGTGACCAAAAGAGAAGCTTCAGAAGTAAGCAGCCCAGTCTTTCTCCGCAAGCTACCTGAGAAGCGTACGACGCAAGGATTCCTGTGTCTTTCTTGATATGACACATGGACATCTTCCGATGCAAGGGTCAGATCTGCAACAGTTGGTCCGAAGGAAAAAATCAGTCAGGACACAAGCTTGCCTCGAGAATCAAGTGGCCAGCTACACATGTTTCCATAGATATGGTGGACATGCTGCCAAGGTCATATGAGTTACTCATACCATGATGCCAGCCCGGAGAGGATCTGACTATTGCATGAGCTATGTAAGAAGAGAATGCCAATTATACACTTCAGTGTGATGACCAACAACTTATGTTGCAAGCCGACCATTTGATATATGCCCTATAGCATTGCTCTGTGATGTTCAAATTATTATGCTCATACCTGTATGCATAATAGCGAGCTTTATGGGACACGGATGAACCCTTGCTCGTCTTTCTTTGGTAACGGCACCACGCCTGTGTTCTGAGCTGTTTCCGGCCGTCCGGGGTGGCTGCCGATTTTTATTTCTCTTGTCAACAACTGTCCGTGTTCTGAGCTGCTTTTCGGCCATCTCGGGCAGCTGTTGAATTTCTCTTTGTAGCAATGACCCTATGCTCTGAGCTGTTCTTCGGCCGTCTTAGGGAGTTGCTACTTTCTTCTTATCGACACCGTCTCATGCTCTGAGCTGCTTTTCAGCCGTCTTGAGTCGGGGTTGAGTTACTCCAGTAATGTCCCAGATCTGAGTTGTAAAGACCGTTCTGGTGGCTACTGGTTTATTTGCCGGTTTTATCCAAGGGTTCAGACGGTCGTTACCCTACAACTACAACTTGTAAAGTAACATGCCTGCCGGAATGTCGCACCCGATAATACCTATGGTCGCCCGAAGAATCAAGAACACATAAAGCCAAGTTCTTTCAGCAAAGGATCCAGGCAAGGAGAACTATAATGAAAAAGCAAGATTGGCCATACAGATATGGTAATGGTTGCAAGAGCAACATGGTACAAATACTCCGGACAGTCTGGCTCGGTACCAGTCACCATGGGTACATACCCATGGGGTTTATTCCGTTTGCAAGGACCCCATATCGAGACAACCCGCCCAGCCAACTAGATATGCTCAGAATTGTCAGAAGAAGGCCACCAAGTCGGTCAGGTCAGCCGAAAGATTAACCCAGCAGTTTAAATTCAGCAACCATGGTCAAGCATTACATGGCCTACCATCCATATAGAGATACTAACAGACTGAGTAATCAGAAGGATAACAACAGTCTCGAAGCATGTGTCCTCACAGATGGGAATCAGTTAAAAACTAACCTGTGGTGAACAAGATCCTGCTGCCAGGACCACTGTCAGTCAAGTCTATATCACCGTACACCTTTATGCTGGTCACGACAGGTGACAGTCAAATATTTGGAAGGAGCCTTATACCCAAGACAGTGAAGATACCTAAGATGACCCAGAAATCCGTGCGAGAAGGCAGATACCGCCAGCAGAACGGTATGATTCACAGTATTGTTTTGAGCCTAGAGGACACACAGCCATCTGAAGTCACCCAATGCAATGAGTAAAAGATTTCATGTTCACCAAGAGAATCTGTTCACAACTCAGTGAATGGTCGTTCGTATTGGACTCTGTCACGACACATCCATAAGGAACCACCCTCGAACGTACGAGCAAGGCACATAGTTTGGTCCAGATAATTCATTGCCTCAGACAAGATAGCAGACAAAAAGGGATTGGAATCAGAGTAACATATCAAGGTAAGATTTGCCAGAAAAAGGGGTCCAGTGAAGCAAACCAACCCAAAGCAAGGCAGTCCGTCATATGAAACTATGTGGGAACATTATACAAGGGTAAAAAAAACCCGAGTTGGAAACGGTTTCCTCAAGTGGGGAATATTCATGTTTGATCCCTGAGCAACCAAATCTCGAGGACAAGATTTCTTTAAGGGGGGTAGGTTTGTAACACCCTGGATTTTGCCCATTTTCTTTTTCTTTTGATTTTGGTCCGGATTCGCTTTTTGTGGCTTAGTAGTCTTGCAACCTGGAGGGATCACCCTTCATTTTTCTTCCCGAGTGGCTTGCCAACCTCAAAACCATCCCAAGACCTTGTCATTTCCATCTTGGACCAACCCCAATATTCTTTTCTTGGGAAATTCCTTTTTTCTATTAAAGGAATAACCCTGTCTGCTCTGGGTTGTGAAGCAACCCACATTTCCATCATTTTCAAAATTCCCAAATAATTCTCATAAATTGTTTGGGTCATATATTCCACAAATATGTCAAACCCTTCCTTGACATGTTCAAAAATATTTCCCAAATATTCCTTTTTAGATTCTGCTCCAGTTGTAAGATTGAGAAGCAAGTACCCTTTATATTTGCTTGCTTGGTCTCAAACTTTTTGTGCACTCTTTCCTACCCATATCATTGCCACATGCCAAAATTCAACTTTATTTGGATAATAAATCTCTCTTGGCTAATTTCCAAAGTTTCTGGTCAACTGGAATCTTTGTGAAGCAAGTGCTAGGTAGGAGTATCCAAATAAGTTGAAATTTTCAAGCATCTTCATGTGCTCATATTATCACACTCCTCCAAATTTCAGCCCTGTACAAGCATCTATGTGAGCACAGGACCAAATCTTTGATTCTGCTAATATTTTCAGGTTGTGAAGCAAGTATATTTTATATTGCTTCATTTTGGTTGAAAATTTACCAGAGAATTCTCCTACCTATATAACACCTCTCCACAAAATTTGGGCTCATTTTATCTTTCCAATAATTCCCTAGAATTTTCCCAAGTTTCTGGACAGTAAGGATGTTTGTGAAACAAGTACCATTTTGGATTGTCCAATTGGTATGAAATTTTTACAGCATCATCACCTGTCCAAATCATCTTGCTCTACCGAATTTGAGCTCAAGTTGATACTCCATGTGAGTGCACCTTCCTGATCAAGTTTCTGGACCCAAATGGCAGTTGCAAAGCAAGTAGGTTATTTTGTGGTCCAAATTCCCTCAAAACCTCCAGGATCAATGTCTTTCCTAATATAATCACCCCAGACAACACCATTGACCCCCAATCAATTCCCTGTTGATCACCAGTGCGCAGCCAAGTTTGCTGCGGCAAACTTTACTCGAAGCCTCACATCTCTCCTTGGCTCTCTCTCTTGATACATCAACTCCCACAGCCCCTATGGTGCAGGGACTCATCGCTAGACAGCTCAGGGCAGACTCTCTTGTCCTCTTCATGCCAGTGCCCGTGGTGACTACCCCCTTGGCATGTCATTTCACGCGCTCTGGCAGCGTTGGCGCGTTCTGCGCGTCGGGACTCATCGGGCAGCTCCGCCCCGGCGGTGTTCGCGCGTCTCAGCGTGTCAAACTAACTCCCCGTGCTTCACCCATCGCCCTCGACCCTCTGCCCCCTTCGAATTCCTCCTCGCTGCGCCGCAACGATGCTCTCTGCTCCGCTACTGTACCGCACATGGGCCACCGTATACGGCCACCCCCGAGCCCTCCCGATTTCGCCAGCGCCCTCTCCGCTCCTCCGCGAAACTACTAGACGCCGCTAGCCGCCAGCCACGCCACCCTACTGCTCCAGTGCAATGATAAGAACGCCACGGCGGTGTGCTCATCCCCTCCGTCGCCGTGCCTATATAAGGCACCCGAGCGCCTCTCGACCTCACCAACCTCTCCCACTCGCTCTCCCAGTCCTCCGCGTCCTCTCCCCGAAGCTCCAGCTCTTCTCCTCGCACTTCACCACCGCCATGGCCGCTGCCCCTCCTCTGCTAAATTCACGGAGTGCCGGCCCCCTCCCAGTTCCTTCCCTCTACCGCCGGTGGCCCGCAACCTCGAGCCCAAGCTCACCAGAGCCGCCGACCGCCGCGGCCGTGAGCACGCCCGCTCCCGTCCTCCTGGAAGACCATGTCCTGCCGGGATGGATGCGGCTCATCTTCGCGGTCATGCCGGTACCCGGAACGCCGGCAACGGTGGCCGGAGCCGCCCGGGACGGTCGCCGGAGCGCGCCGCCTCCCTCTGTTCTGCGCGAGCGAGCGCGAGGAAGAAGAAGGAGCCGGGTCAGGCGGGCCCCTCCCCGCGCGACCCCACCTGGCAGAAACCCAGGTGCCCGGCCCCGCACCTGTCCAGCTGGATAAGTGGAGGCGTAATCCACTGGATTACGTCTTCGCTTATCGAAAGCGTATTTTCGTGTTCCATTGGTTGAAAATGCGTTTTCACTTCCAGAAAACGTATTCCCTTCTCATGCGCTTTCAGTTTTTCTGTTTTGGCCCAGTCTGTAAATATTTCTATTACAGATGGGTCCCTGGCAGAAAAACTATCACAACTTTTTAACCGAGACTCCGATCGAGGTGAATCCAACGCCCACGTCTTCGTCTCGTCGAGCCCGTCGTGTTGGTATCATTTTCACTAGGCGGTCCCACTGTGGAAATGGCCATTTTGCCCTTGCCCGTAAACAGCCCCTCCGAGAGAGAACTTTTACCGGCAACTCCTTCCGCGGACTCTCCGCACTTCTTTCCGATGGTTCCTTCATCTCCAGGCAAGCCACAACTCTCATCTGCATCATTGCATTGCAATATCATGGTTTAACTAATTACTTTAATAGCAAATATGATTATTGGTAAAATGGATTGGATTATGCAATGCTGGAGTTAATTCTCGGATAGGTGATTATCATGTTAAATACCAGATTGATAGTAACTAGTAGCTTACCCACTTGTTGATACTATGATGTTGAGATTACTGTCTATGATTATTTTGGAGTTCATCCGACAGTTCATGGAGATGAATTAGTAGCAGTGGCTTAAGCATACTGGTTATCGGAGTGTCAGCCATGACAGAAATATTATTCGGGGATTAGATATTTCATGGTTGACCTTGAGTCACCTGTCCGGACTTATCCGTGCAACCACATTTGCCGGTATGGGACGGCCTTGACTTGGTCTGATCGCGTGCTCTTTCCTCGGTACCGCCCGACAGGGAAGGTTATGCGTGCGCGCTACCCTGGCCCGGTAGGCGGCGATAACCTTGTGAGCCCAGTTGAGTTATTTGGATCTAGGTCCCCATTTGGGACAGTTTAGTTTGGCCACGATGGTGGCAGGTGTCACGCGGTGACACAGGGGCCACCCAAGGTAGGACTCCGGGGGAGTGTGATTGCCGGTTGTACGATGGAAGAGTCACGGGTCAGGCAGGTTTCGTTGGAGCAACGCTGGTCCACCCGAATGGGATCACGAGGTCAGTGCTCCATGGTGTGGGTAAAGTGCGCAACCTCTGCAGAGTGTAAAATCTATTTGAATAGTCGTGTCCACGGTATTGGACAGTCCATCCAGACCTCACTAGGTGGTCAACCATGGTAGTGATGATAATAATGGAAGAACTCGTCTTATGATCAGAAGTACTCGATGGATCATGAGTATTCTGAGGGTTGTGAGACAGCCCGAAAGAGAGTAAGTTTGTCAGACTTGTGGTACAGCTGGTATCAGGTGGAATCAGGTATATGATATGTTAGCCATGAGATGGCTATGAGGTGAGTGGTCAGATGACCACATGATTTGGCTTCGAGCAGGTTTGGATTGGATCCTGAGATTATTCGGAGAATAGATTTAACTACTTAATATGCTCTGCCTTACTACATCTATTTTTGCTATGATGTTGTCTTGCTTTAATGCTGATGTTTGCTGTGAGCTTGCAAGTACATTCAAAGTACTCACCTGGCGTGTCATGCCAGTTTGCAGGTCATGCCGTGATTGCTTGCTTGTCGAGGATCCTGAGTTTGCGACCTAGGATACGCGTTCTAGCCAGAGTCCCTGTGGAGTGGAGTCCATTACCGTCGTCGTTGTTCCGCTGCCGAGAGAGTTTCTCCGCTGTTAGCATAGAGCTACCACGGGCAGGCGTAGTGTCGCCGTGCCGATGTAATCCTTGTACCCTTTTGTAACCATATCCATTGTAATAAAGAGCTGATTTGTTCTATGCCAACAGTGCCGTATTCCAGAGAACTTATCCCTGGGCTAGAATACGGGGCGTTCCGGTTTACTCTGAGCCGGGGTGTCACAGAAGTTGGTATCAGAGCAGGTCTAGCTATAGGACGCGTGGTCTAGGCACGAGCGTTAGTAACCGGTAGTTTAGGACCCTGTTGATTTGCTGCACTTGGGTGTTGCATTTGTTTGCGCATAGCATGCATATAGAGTAGATATCTTATCACTAACAATGATCTGGTGAGTGTAGGTGGCATCGGTTTCGATTCTCCACCTGCGCTCTCCAGTTTGCATATTTGTTCCTTGGTGTGGTGTCATCTTCGTCCCAGCGGAGTGATGCCAAGGTGCTTGGAGGTGTTGATCCCTTGTCGGATTGATGCACCAGTACCACACCAACTTATTCTCTTCAGCCACCCCTATCGTTTCGGTGATAGACAAGTTCTATCCCCGATCGTGCCATTCCACTAGCCGTTTCGGTAACCCTTACTGATCCTTCTTATCAGAAAAGGGCAATGCCTGCAAGCTTTTCTTTCCACCACTATCTCATTCCGCCACCTATTCTTTGGACGTGTACGGTTTTCTTTCGTACGCTTGATGATGATGTGGTCGTAACTTCTGTGTTCCGACCCCCGATCACCAAGTTCGTCTTCGCCACCGGTTCCATCCGTGT
Organism: Thinopyrum elongatum; assembly: GCA_011799875.1. Classification (NCBI taxonomy): domain Eukaryota; kingdom Viridiplantae; phylum Streptophyta; class Magnoliopsida; order Poales; family Poaceae; genus Thinopyrum; species Thinopyrum elongatum. The sequence continues at coordinate 581,362,604 of CM022299.1, forward strand.
TAAGCCCGTGTTTGGTGTAGCCTTGTTTACACCAATTTTCTTCCACACATTGATTCACTTTCGGGCACGTCGCCACAGCATGTTAGATCGTAATACCGGAGTTCTTGCGAGATTTGTGTGCCTAAGTAGGAATGCATATTATTGCTGTGGATGGCTGTAGAGTGTGATTTTGCTTGTGTGTGATCTTGCTACTTTGTGTGCTTTTATTTTGGTCGTTTCTTTTGCTTCTTGTTTGTGGGCCCTTGGTGTTACCTTATTTTCCCCTTATGGAAGTTGCTCACCGACCCTGAACCCAAAGAGTCAGTGAAGAGACAGCCATTTGGAAGCTCAGATCAGCAATATGAAATTTTCAGCAGACTGTGTTATATCAGGAATATCGATCCTGAATATAAATGATATCCTAGCTGGATTGGTTATCAGCATCAAGTGTATATCAGTGCAACTATCACAGCAGTAATGATCGCATCAACAACAAGGCAAATTGTGTATATGATCCACAGTGCATTCCGTGGCAAAGGTATGATTTATATACAAGGTTTGAGTCTGCTATCAGTACAATTTGAACCTGCTATGTTTCAGAAGCAAGCCGGAATGTGCTATGAACTTAGTGCTCAGCAAGAAGGATAGTCGAACAATGTCCTTCCTACAGCAAGTAACTGGCAGCAGTAACCTCAAGGTATATATATATGCACTCAGCCCGCATGTGACCAAAAGAGAAGCTTCAGAAGTAAGCAGCCCAGTCTTTCTCCGCAAGCTACCTGAGAAGCGTACGACGCAAGGATTCCTGTGTCTTTCTCGATATGACACATGGACATCTTCCGATGCAAGGGTCAGATCTGCAACAGTTGGTCCGAAGGAAAAAATCAGTCAGGACACAAGCTTGCCTCGAGAATCAAGTGGCCAGCTACACATGTTTCCATAGATATGGTGGACATGCTGCCAAGGTCATATGAGTTACTCATACCATGATGCCAGCCCGGAGAGGATCTGACTATTGCATGAGCTATGTAAGAAGAGAATGCCAATTATACACTTCAGTGTGATGACCAACAACTTATGTTGCAAGCCGACCATTTGATATATGCCCTATAGCATTGCTCTGTGATGTTCAAATTATTATGCTCATACCTGTATGCATAATAGCGAGCTTTATGGGACACGGATGAACCCTTGCTCGTCTTTCTTTGGTAACGGCACCACGCCTGTGTTCTGAGCTGTTTCCGGCCGTCCGGGGTGGCTGCCGATTTTTATTTCTCTTGTCAGCAACTGTCCGTGTTCTGAGCTGCTTTTCGGCCATCTCGGGCAGCTGTTGAATTTCTCTTTGTAGCAATGACCCTATGCTCTGAGCTGTTCTTCGGCCGTCTTAGGGAGTTGCTACTTTCTTCTTATCGACACCGTCTCATGCTCTGAGCTGCTTTTCAGCCGTCTTGAGTCGGGGTTGAGTTACTCCAGTAATGTCCCAGATCTGAGTTGTAAAGACCGTTCTGGTGGCTACTGGTTTATTTGCCGGTTTATCCAAGGGTTCAGACGGTCGTTACCCTACAACTACAACTTGTAAAGTAACATGCCTGCCGGAATGTCGCACCCGATAATACCTATGGTCGCCCGAAGAATCAAGAACACATAAAGCCAAGTTCTTTCAGCAAAGGATCCAGGCAAGGAGAACTATAATGAAAAAGCAAGATTGGCCATACAGATATGGTAATGGTTGCAAGAGCAACATGGTACAAATACTCCGGACAGTCTGGCTCGGTACCAGTCACCATGGGTACATACCCATGGGGTTTATTCCGTTTGCAAGGACCCCATATCGAGACAACCCGCCCAGCCAACCAGATATGCTCAGAATTGTCAGAAGAAGGCCACCAAGTCGGTCAGGTCAGCCGAAAGATTAACCCAGCAGTTTAAATTCAGCAACCATGGTCAAGCATTACATGGCCTACCATCCATATAGAGATACTAACAGACTGAGTACTCAGAAGGATAACAACAGTCTCGAAGCATGTGTCCTCACAGATGGGAATCAGTTAAAAACTAACCTGTGGTGAACAAGATCCTGCTGCCAGGACCACTGTCAGTCAAGTCTATATCACCGTACACCTTTATGCTGGTCACGACAGGTGACAGTCAAATATTTGGAAGGAGCCTTATACCCAAGACAGTGAAGATACCTAAGATGACCCAGAAATCCGTGCGAGAAGGCAGATACCGCCAGCAGAACGGTATGATTCACAGTATTGTTTTGAGCCTAGAGGACACACAGCCATCTGAAGTCACCCAATGCAATGAGTAAAAGATTTCATGTTCACCAAGAGAATCTGTTCACAACTCAGTGAATGGTCGTTCGTATTGGACTCTGTCACGACACATCCATAAGGAACCACCCTCGAACGTACGAGCAAGGCACATAGTTTGGTCCAGATAATTCATTGCCTCAGACAAGATAGCAGACAAAAAGGGATTGGAATCAGAGTAACATATCAAGGTAAGATTTGCCAGAAAAAGGGGTCCAGTGAAGCAAACCAACCCAAAGCAAGGCAGTCCGTCATATGAAACTATGTGGGAACATTATACAAGGGTAAAAAAAACCCGAGTTGGAAACGGTTTCCTCAAGTGGGGAATATTCATGTTTGATCCCTGAGCAACCAAATCTCGAGGACAAGATTTCTTTAAGGGGGGTAGGTTTGTAACACCCTGGATTTTGCCCATTTTCTTTTTCTTTTGATTTTGGTCCGGATTCGCTTTTTGTGGCTTAGTAGTCTTGCAACCTGGAGGGATCACCCTTCATTTTTCTTCCCGAGTGGCTTGCCAACCTCAAAACCATCCCAAGACCTTGTCATTTCCATCTTGGACCAACCCCAATATTCTTTTCTTGGGAAATTCCTTTTTTCTATTAAAGGAATAACCCTGTCTGCTCTGGGTTGTGAAGCAACCCACATTTCCATCATTTTCAAAATTCCCAAATAATTCTCATAAATTGTTTGGGTCATATATTCCACAAATATGTCAAACCCTTCCTTGACATGTTCAAAAATATTTCCCAAATATTCCTTTTTAGATTCTGCTCCAGTTGTAAGATTGAGAAGCAAGTACCCTTTATATTTGCTTGCTTGGTCTCAAACTTTTTGTGCACTCTTTCCTACCCATATCATTGCCACATGCCAAAATTCAACTTTATTTGGATAATAAATCTCTCTTGGCTAATTTCCAAAGTTTCTGGTCAACTGGAATCTTTGTGAAGCAAGTGCTAGGTAGGAGTATCCAAATAAGTTGAAATTTTCAAGCATCTTCATGTGCTCATATTATCACACTCCTCCAAATTTCAGCCCTGTACAAGCATCTATGTGAGCACAGGACCAAATCTTTGATTCTGCTAATATTTTCAGGTTGTGAAGCAAGTATATTTTATATTGCTTCATTTTGGTTGAAAATTTACCAGAGAATTCTCCTACCTATATAACACCTCTCCACAAAATTTGGGCTCATTTTATCTTTCCAATAATTCCCTAGAATTTTCCCAAGTTTCTGGACAGTAAGGATGTTTGTGAAACAAGTACCATTTTGGATTGTCCAATTGGTATGAAATTTTTACAGCATCATCACCTGTCCAAATCATCTTGCTCTACCCAATTTGAGCTCAAGTTGATACTCCATGTGAGTGCACCTTCCTGATCAAGTTTCTGGACCCAAATGGCAGTTGCAAAGCAAGTAGGTTATTTTGTGGTCCAAATTCCCTCAAAACCTCCAGGATCAATGTCTTTCCTAATATAATCACCCCAGACAACACCATTGACCCCCAATCAATTCCCTGTTGATCACCAGTGCGCAGCCAAGTTTGCTGCAGCAAACTTTACTCGAAGCCTCACATCTCTCCTTGGCTCTCTCTCTTGATACATCAACTCCCATAGCCCTTATGGTGCAGGGACTCATCAGTAGACAGCTTAGGGCAGACTCTCTTGTCCTCTTCATGCCAGTGCCCGTGGTGACTGCCCCCTTGGCATGTCATTTCATGCGCTCTGGCAGCGTTGGCGCGCTCTGCGGGTCGGGACTCGTTGGGCAGCTCTGCCCCGGCGGTGTTCGCGCGTCTCAGCGTGTCAAACTAACTCCCCGTGCTTCACCAGTCGCCCTCGATATGGGCATCTTACATGACCATGTTCATGAGACCGGTTCCACCGACAGACATGCAACTAGTTTTGCATAAATGTGGCTGGCGGGTGTCTGTTTCTCTAAGTTTAGTTGAATCGAATTTGACTACGGCCGGTCCTTGTTGAAGGTTAAAATAGCAAACTTGAAGAAACACCGTTGTGGTTTCGATGCGTAGGTAAGAACGGTTCTTACTAGAAGCCCGTAGCAGCCACGTAAAACTTGCAACAACAAAGTAGAGGACGTCTAACTTGTTTTTACAGGGCATGTTGTGATGTGATATGGTCAAGACATGATGTGATATACGTTGTTGTATGAGATGATCATTTTTTGTAAAAGTTATCAGCAACTGGCAGGAGCCTTATGGTTTTCGCTTTATTGTATGAAATGCAAACGCCATGTAATTGCTTTACTTTATCACTATGCGTTAGCGATAGTTGTAGAAGCAATAGTTGGCGAGACGACAACGACGCTAAGATGGAGATCAAGGTGTCAAGCCGGTGACGATGGAGATCATGACGGTGCTTTGGAGATGGAGATCAAAGGCACAAGATGATGATGGCCATATCATGTCACATATATTGATTTCATGTGATGTTTATCTTTTGTGCATCTTATTTTGCTTAGTACGGCGGTAGCTATAAGATGATCCCTCACTAAAATTTCAAGGTATAAGTGTTCTCCCTGAATTTGCACCGTTGCGACAGTTCGTCTTGCTGAGACACCACGTGATGATCCGTGTGATAAGCTCTATGTTCACATACAACGGGTGCAAGACAGTTTTGCACATGCAGAATACTCGGGTTAAACTTGACGAGCCTTGCATGTACAGACTTGGCCTCGGAACACTGGAGACCGAAAGGTCGAACGTGAATCATATAGTAGATATGATCTACATAGAGATGTTCACCATTGAAAACTACTCCATCTCACGTGATGATCGGACATGGTTTAGTTGATTTGGATCACGTGATCATGACTCGAGAGATGTCTATCTAAGTGGGAGTTCTTAAGTAATCTGATTAATTGAACTTAATTTATCATGAACTTAGTCTTGATAGTTTTTGCATATCTATGTTGTAGATCAATGGCCCATGCTATCGTTCCTTTGAATTTTAATGCGTTCCTAGAGAAAGCTAAGTTGAAAGATGATGGTAGCAACTACACGGATTGGGTCCGTAACTTGAGGATTATCCTCATTGCTGCACAGAAGAATTATGTCCTTGATGCACCGCTGGGTGAAAGGCCTGCTGCAGGAGCAGATGCTGACGTTATGAACGTCTGGCAAGCTCGATCTGATGACTACTCGATAGTTCAGTCTGCCATGCTTTACAGCTTAGAGTCGGGACTTCAAAGACGTTTTGAACGTCATGGAGCATATGAGATGTTCCAGGAGTTGAAGTTAATATTTCAAGCAAATGCCCGGGTTGAGAGATATGAAGTCTCCAACAAGTTCTATAGCTGCAAGATGGAGGAGAATAGCTCTGTCAGTGAACACATACTCAAAATGTCTGGGTATCATAATCACTTGACTCAGCTGGGAGTTAATCCTCCAGATGATAGTGTTATTGACAGAGTTCTTCAATCACTGCCATCAAGCTATAAAGGCTTCGTGATGAACTATAATATGCAAGGGATGGAGAAGACTATTCTCGAGCTCTTCGCTATGCTCAAAGCTGCGGAGGTAGAAATCAAGAAGGAGCATCAAGTGTTGATGGTTAACAAGACCACTAGTTTCAAGAAAAAGGGCAAAGGAAAGAAGGGGAACTTCAAGAAGGATGGCAAGCAAGTTGCCACTCCCGGGAAGAAGCCCAAGTCTGGACCTAAGCCTGAAACTGAGTGCTTCTACTGCAAAGATATTGGTCACTGGAAGCGGAACTGCCCCAAGAATTTGGCGGATAAGAAGAATGGCAAAGTGAACAAAGGTATATTTGATATACATGTTATTGATGTGTACCTTACTAATGCTCGTAGTAGTGCCTGGGCATTTGATATCGGTTCGGTTGCTCATATTTGTAACTCGAAACAGGGACTACGGATTAAACGAAGATTGGCTAAGGACGAGGTGACGATGCGCGTCGGGAATGGTTCCAAGGTCGATGTGATCGCCGTCGGCACGCTACCTATACATCTACCTTAGGGATTAGTTTTAGACCTGAATAATTGTTATTTGGTGCCAGCGTTGAGCATGAACATTATATCTGGATCTTGTTTAATGCGAGACGGTTATTCATTTAAATAAGAGAATAATGGTTGTTCTATTTATATGGGTAATATCTTTTATGGTCATGCACCCTTGAAGAGTGGTCTATTTTTGTTGAATCTCGATCGTGGTGATACACATATTCATAATATTGATGCCAAAAGATGCAAAGTTGATAATGATAGTGCAACATATTTGTGGCACTGCCGTTTAGGTCATATTGGTGTAAAGCGCATGAAGAAACTCCATGCGGATGGACTTTTGGAATCACTTGATTATGAATGATTTGATACTTGCGAACCATGCCTCGTGGGCAAGATGACTAAGACTCCGTTCTCCGGAACAATGGAGCGAGCCACTGACTTATTGGAAATAATACATACAGATGTATGCGGTCCGATGAGTGTTGAGGCTCACGACGGGTATCGTTATTTTCTAACCTTCACAGATGATTTGAGCAGATATGGGTATATCTACTTGATGAAACACAAGTCTGAAACATTTGAAAAGTTCAAAGAATTTCAGAGTGAAGTGGAGAATCATCGTAACAAGAAAATAAAGTTTCTACAATCTGATCGCGGAGGCGACTAGTTGAGTTACGAGTTTGGCCTTCATTTAAAACAATGTGGAATAGTTTCACAACTCACGCCACCTGGAACACCACAGCGTAATGGTGTGTCCGAACATCGTAACCGTACTTTATTGGATATGCTGCGATCTATGATGTCTCTTACCGATTTACCACTATCATTTTGGGGTTATGCATTAGAGACAGCTGCATTCACGTTAAAAAGGGCACCGTCTAAATCCGTTGAGACGACACCGTATGAACTGTGGTTTGGCAAGAAACCTAAGCTGTCGTTTCTTAAAGTTTGGGGTTGCGATGCTTATGTGAAAAGCTTCAGCCTGATAAGCTCGAACCCAAATCGGAGAAGTGCGTCTTCATAGGATAACCAAAAAGAAACTGTTGGGTACACCTTCTATCACAGATCCGAAGGCAAGATCTTTGTTGCTAAGAATGGATCCTTTCTAGAGAAGGAGTTTCTCTCGAAAGAAGTGGGTGGGAGGAAAGTAGAAATTGATGAGGTAATTGTACCTTCTCTCAATTTGGAAAGTAGCTCATCAGAGAAATCTGTTCCCGTGATGCCTACACCAACTAGAGAGGAAGCTAATTATAATGATCATGAAACTTCAGATCAAGTTACTACCGAACCTCGTAGGTTAACCAGAGCACGTTCGGCACCAGAGTGGTACAGTAATCCTGTTCTGGAGGTCATGTTACTAGACCATGACGAACCTACGAACTATGAGGAAGCGATGTTGAGCCCAGATTCCGCAAAATGGCTTGAAGCCATGAAATCTGAGATGGGATCCATGTATGAGAACAAAGTATGGACTTTGGTTGACTTGCCCGATGATCGGCAAGCCATTGAGAATAAATGGATCTTCAAGAATAAGACTGACGCTGATGGTAATGTTACTGTCTACAAAGCTCGACTTGTCGTAAAAGGTTTTCGACAAGTTCAAAGAGTTGACTACGATGTGACCTTCTCACCCGTAGCGATGCTTAAGTCTGTCCGAATCATGTTAGCAATTGCCGCATTTTATGATTATGAAATCTGGCAAATGGACGTCAAAACTGCATTCCTTAATGGATTTCTTAAAGAAGAGTTGTATATGATGCAACCAGAAGGTTTTGTCGATCCTAAAGGTGCTAACAAAGTGTGCAAGCTCCAGCGATCCATTTATGGACTGGTGCAAGCATCTCGGAGTTGGAATATACGCTTTGATGAGGTGATCAAAGCATATGGTTTTATACAGACTTTGGGAGAAGCCTGTATTTACAAGAAAGTGAGTGGGAGCTCTGTAGCATTTCTAATACTATATGTGGATGACATATTATTGATTGGAAATGATATAGAATTTTTGGATAGCATAAAAGGATACTTGAATAAGAGTTTTTCAATGAAAGACCTCGGTGAAGCTGCTTATATATTGGGCATCAAGATCTATAGAGATAGATCAAGACGCTTAATTGGACTTTCACAAAGCACATACCTTGATAAAGTTTTGAAGAATTTCAAAATGGATCAGTCAAAGAAAGGGTTCTTGCCTGTGTTACAAGGTGTGAAGTTGAGTCAGACTCAATGCTTGACCACTGCAGAAGATAGAGAGAAAATGAAAGTCATTCCCTATACCTCAGCCATAGGTTCTATCATGTATGCAATGCTGTGTACCAGACCTGATGTGTGCCTTGCTATAAGTCTAGCAGGGAGGTACCAAAGTAATCCAGGAGTGGATCACTGGACAGCGGTCAAGAACATCCAGAAGTACCTGAAAAGGACTAAGGATATGTTTCTCGTTTATGGAGGTGATAAAGAGCTCGTCGTAAATGGTTATGTCGATGCTAGCTTTAACACTGGTCCTAATGACTCTAAGTCACAAACCGGATACGTATTTATATTGAATGGTGGAGCTGTCAGTTGGTGCAGTTCCAAGCAAAGCGTCGTGGCCGGATCTACGTGTGAAGCGGAGTACATCGCTGCTTCGGAAGCAGCGAATGAAGGAGTCTGGATGAAGGAGTTCATATCCGATCTAGGTGTAATACCTAGTGCATCGGGTCCAATGAAAATCTTTTGTGACAATACTAGAGCAATTGCCTTGGCGGAGGAATCCAGATTTCACAAAAGAACCAAACACATCAAGAGACGCTTCAACTCCATCTGTGATCAAGTCAAGGAGGGAGACTAAGAGATTTGCAAAATACATACAGATCTGAATGTGGCAGACCCGTTGACTAAGCCTCTTTCATGAGCAAAACATGATCAACACCAAGACTCCATCGGTGTTAGAATCATTACAATGTAATCAAGATTATTAACTCTAGTGCAAGTGGGAGACTGAAGGAAATATTCCCTAGAGGCAATAATAAAGTTGTTATTTATATTTCCTTATATCATGATAAATGTTTAATATTCATGCTAGAATTGTATTAACCGGAAACTTGATACATGTGTGAATACATAGACAAAACACCGAGTCCCTAGTAAGCCTCTACTAGACTAGCTCGTTGATCAAAGATGGTTAAGTTTCCTAACCATAGACATGTGTTGTCCTTTGATGAACGGGATCACATCATTAGGAGAATGATGTGATGGACATGACCCATCCGTTAGCTTAGCATAATGATCGTTAAGTTTTATTGCTATTGCTTTCTTCATGACTTATACATATTCCTTTGACTATGAGATTATGCAACTCCCGAATACCGGATGAATACCTTGTGTGCTATCAAACGTCACAACTTAACTGGGTGATCATAAAGATGCTCTACAGGTATCTCCGAAGGTGTTTGTTCGGTTGGCATAGATCAAGATTAGGATTTGTCACTCCGAGTATCGGAGAGGTATCTCTGGGCCCTCTCGGTAATGCATATCACAATAAGCCTTGCAAGTAATGTGACTAATGAGTTAGTTGCGGGATGTTGTATTACGAAACGAGTAAAGAGACTTCCCAGTAATGAGATTGAACTAGGTATGAGGATACCGACAATCAAATCTCGGGCAAGTAACATACCAATGACAAAGGGAACAACGTATGTTGCGGTACGACCGATAAAGATCTTCATAGAATATGTGGGAGCCAATATGAGCATCCAGGTTCCGCTATTGGTTATTGACTGGAGAGGTGTCTCGGTCATGTCTACATAATTCTCCAACCCGTAGGGTCCGCACGCATAACGTTCGATGACGATTTGTATTATATGAGTTATGTGATTTGGTGACCGAATGTTGTTCGGAGTCCCGGATGAGATCACGGACATGACGAGGAGTCTCAAAATGGTCGAGAGATAAATATTGATATATTGGATGATAGTATTCGGACACCGGAAGTGTTCCGGAGTGTATCGGGTACATATCGGAGTACCGGGGGGGGGGGGGTTACCGGAACCCCCCGGGGGATGATATGGGCCATATGGGCCATAGGAGGGAGGCACACCAGCCCACAAAGGGGTGGCGCGCCCCCAACAAGGGAGGAGTCCGAATTGGACTAGGGGAGGGGGCGGCGCCCCCTTTTCCTTCTCCCTCTCTCTCTCCTTCCCCCTTTTCCCCTCCGATAAAAGGAAGGGGGGCCGAATTCTACTACGAGCCCAAGTAGGACTCCTCCTACTTGGGGCGCGCCTAGGGCCGGCCTCCTCCTCTTTCCCTCCTTTATATACAGGGGTGGGGGGAGCGCCTCTAACACACATCAATTGTTCCAAGCCGTGTGCGGCGCCCCCTCCACGGTTTACTCCTCCGGTCATATTCACGTAGTGCTTAGGCGAAGCCCTGCGCGGATCACTTCACCATCACCGTCACCACGCCACCGTACTGACGAAACTCTCCCTCGACACTTTGCTGGATCAAGAGTTCGAGGGACGTCATCGAGCTGAACGTGTGCAGAACTCGGAGGTGCCGTACGTTCGGTACTTGATCGGTCGGAACGAGAAGACGTTCGACTACATCAACCGCGTTAAACAAATGCTTCCGCTTTCGGTCTACGATGGTACGTGGATACACTCTCCCCCTCTCGTTGCTATGCATCTCCTAGATAGATCTTGCGTGAGCGTAGGAATTTTTTTGAAATTGCATGCTATGTTCCCCAACAGTATGGAGATACCGACGACCGAATCTCGGGCAAGTAACATACTGATGGACAAAGGGAACTACATACGGGATTAGCTGAATCCTTGACATCGAGGTTCGACCGATAAGATCTTCGTAGAATATGTAGGAATCAATATGTGCATCCAGGTCCCGCTATTGGTTATTGACCATAGAGGTGTCTCGGTCATGTCTGCATAGTTCTCAAACCCGCAGGGTCTACACACTTAATGTTTGGTGACGATATAAGTATAGTTGAGTCATTATGGTGGTTACCGAAGATTGTTTGGAGTCCCGGATGAGATCCCGGACATGACGAGGAACTCCGGAAGGGTCCGGAGGTGAAGATTGATATATAGGATGAAGGGTATTGGAGTCCGAAAGTGTTCCAGGGGCATCGGGTGATAGCCAGCATGACCGAAAGGGGTTTCGGGGGGCCCCGGCAAGTGTTGGGGGGCCTCATGGGCCAAGGGGAGGGAGCACACCAGCCCAGTAAGGGCCTGTGCGCCCCTAAGTCCCCTTCCCACGTTGCCAGAGGAGGTGGGGGCGCCCCCCTAGGGTGCCCACCCCTTTGCCTTGGGGGCCAAGTCTCCTAGGGTCGAGGCGCCCAAACCCATCTAGGGTTTCCCCCTTGTGGACGCCGCCCCCACTAGGGGAACCCTAGGGCGCCCCCTCCTCCCCCTTCCCCCTATATAGAGAGAGGTAGAGAGAGGGCAGCCGGACCCATCAATGCCACAACGCTGCCCTTCCTCTCCCTCGTAGCCCATCTTCTCTCCGTAGTGCTTAGCGAAGCTCTGCTGAGATTTCTCCACCACCACCGCCACCATGCCGTCGTGTTGCCGGAGGACTCAAGCTACTACTTCACCATCGCTCGCTGGATCGAGGAGGTGAAGGCGTCATCAAGCCGTACGTGTGTTGAACACGGATGTGCCGTCCGTTCGGCACTTGGATCGGGAGTTCACGGGACGGATCGTGATTGGATCGCGAAGACGTTCGACTACATCAACCACGTTTCTTAATGCTTCTGCTTAGCAATCTACAAGGGTATGTAGATGCAATCTCTCCTCTCGTAGATGTTCATATCCTAGATTGATCTTGGTGAGTGTAGGAACTCTTTTGTTTCCCATGCAACATTCCCCAGCAGTGGTATCAGAGTTAGGTCTATGCATAGATGACATCACGAGTAGAACACAAAGAAGTTTGTGGGCGTTGATATTCAGATTGCTTTCTTCCTTGGTCTTTTCTTGATTCAGTGGTATTGTGGGATGAAGCGGCCCGGACCAATTTTATATGTCCACGTACATGAGACCGGTTCCATCGACTGACATGTGACTTTGTTGCATAAGATGGCTGGCGGGTGTCTGTCTCTCCCACCTTGGTTGAATCGGATTCGACGAAGGCGGTCCTTGTAGAAGGTTAAATAGCAACTTGCATAGCACCGTTGTGGTTTCGCGTAGGTAAGAATCATTCTTGCTAGATAACCATAGCAGCCACATAAAACATGCAACAATAAATTAGAGGACGTCTAACTTGTTTTTGTAGGGTATGTTTGATATGATATGGCCAAAGACATGATGAAATATATTTGATGTATGAGATGATCATGTTTGTAATAGTTTATATCGACTTTCATGTCGATGCATACGGCAACCGGCAGGAGCCATAGGGTTGTCTTTAATTATTGTATGACCTACGTGTCAATCATTAAACGCTATGTAATGCTTTACTTTGTCTCTAAGCGGTAGCTATAGTAGTAGAAGCATGGTTGGCGTGACAACCCCGATGGCGACACGATGATGGAGATCATGGTGTCATGCCGGTGACGATGGAGATCATGCCGGTGTTTTGGAGATGGAGATCAAAAGCACAAGATGATGGCCATATCATGTCACTTATGATTTGCATGTGATGTTAATCCTTTTGTGCAGCTTATTTTGCTTAGGATGACGGTAGCATTATAAGGTGATCCCACATTAAAATTTCAAGATAAAATTGTGTTCTCCCCAAGTGTGCACCGTTGCGGAAGTTCGTCGTTCCGAAGCACCATGTGATGATCGGGTGCGATAGACTCTACGTTCGCATACAACGGGTGTAAGCCAGTTTTGCACATGCGGATCACTTAGGTTAAACTTGACGAGCCTAGCATGCACAAACATGGCCTCGGAACACAAGAGATCGAAAGGTCGAACACGAGTCATATAGTAGATATGATCAACATGGAGATGTTCACCATTGAAACCACCTCATCTCACGTGATGATCGGAGTTGGGTTGGTGAATTTGGATCGTGTTACACTCGAACGACTAGAGGGATGTCAATTTTAGTGGGAGTTCTTAGGTAATATGATTAATTGAACTCCTATATATAGAGAGGTAGAGAGAGGGCAGCCGGACCCATCTATGCCACTGCCCTTCCTCTCCCTCGTAGCCCATCATCTCTCTGTAGTGCTTAGCGAAGTTCTGCTGAGATTTCTCCAACACCACCGCCACCACGCCGTCGTGCTGCCGGAGGACTCGAGCTACTACTTCACCATCGCTTGCTGGATCGAGGAGGTGAAGGCGTCATCAAGCCGTACATGTGTTGAACGCGGAGGTGTCGTCCGTTCGGCACTTGGATCGGGAGTTCGCGGGACAGGTCGTGATTGGATCGCGAAGACGTTCGACTACATCAACCGCGTTTCTTAACGCTTTCGCTTAGCGATCTACAAGGCTATGTAGATGCAATCTCTCCTCTCGTAGATGTTCATCTCCTAGATTTATCTTGGTGAGCGTAGGAATTTTTTTGTTTCCCATGCAACGTTCCCCAGCAGACGATCCCATACAACCCATGGAGGATGACATCAAGTGGTGATCGTCATCAAGATTGCGGTGTGCAAGTTCAAGTGGAGCATCACAAAGAGATCATGCCTGAAGTTTGCCGTTCATTATGGTGACAATGGAGTTGTGAAGATGTGACGAAGAGTTGCTCACTCATAGTGGAGTATGGAGAGAAATCAACTAGTCTTCACCGAGCGAACACAATCAAGAAAGGTGGTCCAACATCATCTAGCTCAAGTGGACTATGTGCAAGGCAAAGGTTTACCCTTGATAAGGTTTCTATTTTACCAGTCTCATGGTGGTAGTTGGGAGACTGGGTTACAGGATCGATTGCCGTTCTATCAAGATGGGCTCTCAAGTAAGTAGCTTGATCGTATCATTCATGGAGAGCTCAAACCATTGCATCCTTGCATCATCTTTCTTGGTTCTTGTTTGGTGTTTCTCTTGCGAGTTGTGGAGCTTGTGGTCATCTTCATGACAAGCTCATGTTCTTTGAGAACGAATTTTGTATGCATTGTCTCTTGTGTTTTCGATGTTGGAGTTTATGCCGGATCTTCACTGATGGAGGTTTCACACCTCTATATCATAGGCATATCTCTCTTGCCACTTCTGAAGATTTCGAGTCGTGATTTGATAGCTCGTATCGTTATCTTTCTATCAATTACACCTAGTCTCTGCACCAACAAGAAGTCAAAAATACATTTAGGATGCACACAACCCGAAAAGAAAACAAAAAATAAATGAAAAAACAACGGTCTCGCCACAGTGATCAACTGCTCTCAACGGTAGCACACAAACCACCACCAAAAACAACACCTGGAAAACATAAAAAGGTCTCCAAAAGTGACACCTTCAAGAAGGAAACAGTGCACAAGCGTCATCGTTGCTCGATCCAAGATCATAGATTTTTACCCTAGAGAAAGACCGAGCTCTCAAAACAATACCTTTAACCAGGCAATTGCCCGGCACAACCAATGAAGGCCAAACCTTAGATTTTCACCCTGAAAATCATGACTCAGCACGCGTGGAGCACCACCAAATATGAAATCGTCCAGTATTGCCGCCCCCACTTGACACTGCTGATACTGAAAGTTATCAAACACCTTGCTGACTCCATCGCCTTCAAGGCCCTCTCTGCCTTATTGATCCTCCGATCTCAGCCATCGAGACTTGCCACTGTCTATGCCATGGAAATCGAGATGCCTACATGTCCCATGGTGTTAACAAATAACAGAGCTTTGCGCCATGCCCTCCCGGAGCCACGTTGGTTAATTTGGACGCGCACGATCGGATACTATCCAATCCAGATACCCCTGGGCAAGATCTCCGGCAGTAGTTCCGGAACATGCCGACGGCCAGATCGAGGAGGACCGATCAAGCAGAACGTTGCCATGATGCGATAAGAGCACAAGGACTGCCACCACACCGCTGCCTCCACCAAGCCGACGCCATCGCCACCACGACGGAGGACACCGGCCCGCAGTGCCGACAACCCGCGGCTCCAGGTGCCATGTCTGACAGAAACGGCAGCGGCCGGCCCGCCGTCACGCCGCGACAGCCCGCCCCGCACACCAGCACCGCGCTCGAGCGGCAGCAGTACGGCGTGCAGACGAGGAAGCAGGCACCCGACCTGCCGGAACCGAGCAGTCGCCCAAAACATCGCCGCCGCCGCTGCCGCCAAGGGAGACTCCACCATGCCCGAGGAAACCCCAACGACGCGAGCAAGATCCCGCTGCCGTCGGCCGCAGCGGCTTCGCCCTGCAGCTTCCTCCGGCGGCGGCGGAGAGGAGGAGCGGTGGTTTTTTTGGGGGCGGCGGCGTCTTTGCTTGGTTGTTTTCTCTAATGAAAATTGGGGAGGGTGGCCTCCCTTTTGCTAATTTTTTTTAGTTGAGGGACATAAAATAATCTTATCTCCCTGGCGAATCATCCCAGGCTAAATGATATCGTAATCAGCCTTCCTTATTTTCCCCAAACGAAATGAGGAAGATGCGAGTTAATAGCATAGTATGCAGGTAGCTAGGTACTGAAGCGCAGTAAGCCAATAAATGGCAGAGAAATGGGCGTATCGATCACGTGCTTGCACATGCATTAGTAGCTAGCCAGTGTAACGGATTAGCGAGTGGCGACGTATAACTACAACCAAACTTGAAATTTTTAATATTTGCTCCTATACATAGATCTTTTGAACATCAGTACAGACGCAAGTGCTCATACATACGCGCATATACTCACCCCTATGAACGCACACACGTACACCTTACCCTTATGAGCACCTCCGACAGACTGAGTCGGCATGTCATCTTGAAATTTACGAAGTCACCGTAGGCGCCTCGTCATCGACGGGAACGTCTTCTCCCACTGAAAACGCATCGCCGGAAATTCTGAAATAAATTCAGAAATAATGCGAGCACCAGGACAAACGATAGCACAGTGAGACAAATTTGAACATATTCATGTTGCAAATGTTGCGGCAACTGAGCCGTCCACCATGTAAGACAAAATTTTGGGTATACCCAAGCCACTATATCTCGAAAAGTTTACGCAACGACGTCTAACCACTTGGGTGAAAGCAACTTCTGGGCGTATGCAGCACGAACACGTGTATTATTTTGGGTTGTAGCCGTGTAGAAACGTTTGTGTGGCCGTAGGTCTCTCGCGTAAATTTTCTTAACGTGATTCACGTTTTTGCGTGTGGGTTTAGAAATTTTTGTTGAGTGTGGGCCAGAGATTCACAAACATGCGATCTGTCCCCCCGTGGCAGTGGCGGATCTAGGATTACACTACGGGGGGTGCCACTAAATTTTTTTTTTTTGGCTGCGCAAAAGCTCACAATTGAAGTGTAATGCAAACATCGTAAATTCACATATTGTAACAACTATGAAAATATCGAAAACATACATGATAATTACCTTGTTTGACTACACAAGACTTGCACATGCTTCTTGTTCTGGAGCAGTCCCCTG
This sequence comes from Thinopyrum elongatum, assembly GCA_011799875.1. Lineage (NCBI taxonomy): Eukaryota > Viridiplantae > Streptophyta > Magnoliopsida > Poales > Poaceae > Thinopyrum > Thinopyrum elongatum. Next base: position 581,379,372 of record CM022299.1, read on the forward strand.
TTCTTGAGTGTGCCCTTCAGCAGCCTCTTCTACTAAAGCATTAAGAGCAGTAGCCACCAGTGATGCCGCCGGTCCTATTTTTTGCACATTTGCTTCATGCTTCCGAAATAGGGACACTATGGCATTATCTCTCTTCATGTTTCAATAAATCTACATAACAAATGATGAAAAATTAGACAAATAGCTTGCTGCTAGGTAAAGCAAATAACTAGTGTCATCATTAGTCAGTACAGAGTACCACTTCAAAGGAATTTAAAAAGGAACATAAGAACTACTTATACTATATGCCAAGCAACATCCACTCAGTTCAGAAGAAGGCATATATGCTAATATCAGAAGTTCAGAACCATATGACTAAAACTCGGGATTACAGGAGAACTGCTTTCACCTGACAGCGCAACAAGAGCAACCAGTAATATACATACGTATTAACACTAGAGCTAACTCAATTTACACTAGGACTACTCCGGTTATCAACATAAAGAGGCGAGAGGCCAAGAGGCTCAGACCTCGGAGTCACAGGCGAGAGCTCCAAGCCTCCAACAGGATGTGAGGATGACCGCCAACCGCCCGACCGGCCACCCGCCAGCGGCGCAGCCGCAGCGCGTCTTCGCCGGTCGACACGCGCCCACGGCCCCACGCCGGTCGCCGTCCCCGCCGCCGCGAATCGGCGAAGCTAGGTTTCGGTCTATGCCTCACTGTGATGAATCGATTCGTGCAGCTCGCTCCATTGTGGCCGTGGCGTTGTAGTGTCCAGCAGTTCTCAAAAGGCCAAAACGTGAACATGGGCCAGCTAATGAGCTTTAGGAATAGATGGGCTGCTCATAGATTCGTAGTTTATACCTCAAACAAATACCAATTTAGCATTTTCACGCCTCTAATACATATAGAATTAGAGTAATAATTACTAGGTAAAAAAAAAATCTGTATTTTTGCAGGGGGTGCCATGGCACCCACGGCACCCCCACTGGATCCGCCACTGCTCCGTGGTGTCAGGCGGTGAATTTGGCAGCAAGTGCATGCACGCAGTGGTGAGAAATGATTTGCCTACGCCATGCATGCATCTGGTTGATTTGGTTACGTCTTCTTTGAGGTGTTGCATGTGGTAGGCCCGTCCGGCGATTTCCGTGGTGTTAGTTTGCATGTGGCCCAGATCCTGCGCGTGTCATCTGGAGTACAAGCATGATTTGCGTGGATGTTTCCCGATTACTCTCTCCCGAAGATTCCCGCCGTCCACCGTTCTACCCGCCGCCCGTCACGCCGCCGCACCAGCGATCTAGGTCCCTATAAAATGGCTGCCCACCGTCTCATTTACCACTGCTCCGCGGGCGTGGCCCCTGATAGCCGGCGGTGCCCAGCTGCCCGCGCCCATCCTTTTCGACCTCCCCGCCGGCCAGAGCCTCGCCGGAAGGCCCGCCTCCGAGCCCCCATCTCCCCACCCTGCCGAGGCTGAGGATGGTGCTCATGAGCGCCACCCAACGGCTCAAGGTCTCCTCCAGTCTCCGGCTCAAGCGATGGTGGCACCGGCACCGCCGTGGGGCATCTACGACTAAAGAGCGGCCGCCATCAGGAGCGACGAGTTGCGCCATTCCGGTCAATCCAACGAGTAGAGCTGTCGCTGGGTAGCTGGTTCGTGCCGCCACATCGTTGGGAAAGACCGCGCCGAGATGCAAGCGTTGCCCAGTGCACGGGATTTAGAGGGGCCTCTTAAGCGATAGCTATGCCGACCCAGGCGTCGATGCCGCGTCGCCGGGTTGCAGGTGTTGGTTGCCGCCTCGCCGTCGAGAGTTCTGCAGATCGACTAAAACTAGGCGAGCTCCGGTCACCAGCGCGCTCCTCTCTCTCTCTCTCTCTCTTCGTCCGCTGTAGATGAAGGGGAGGCGACACGGAGACAGAGATACCATCCAGGGGTGCTGAGGCAGAACCGCAGAATCCGGCGGGAGCAGACGGGATGCAGGGAGGCGACGCCGCGAAAACGATAGGTTGTGGAGCGGCGCAGGGGGGGTTGGCCTGACGAGCGTGCTATAGATGCGCGACATCGTCCGCCACTCGAAGTCTCCTCGACTGCGCCATGCATGGTCGCCCGAAGCCTCCGATCAGCGCCAGCGTCGTGCTGATGTACGCGTCTAGCAGGTTCTCAAGCAGGCGCACAGTGGCGACAGCAGCACGGCAGCGCATCCTGGCTACGCCGGCTAACTACTGCAGGCGACGCCGGGGGGCAGCAGGCGTTGTCCACGCCTATCCCATCACCGCCACCGACGTGTGGGTCGTAGATCGCTGGGCAGCGTGACGGCGAGCCATAGCTGCCGACGTATCCTGTTGGTAGTTTCATGCGCTGTTGTCTCGAGGGCACGACAAGTTTAGAGGATCCTCCTGATAGGTGCGGTACTGTACCTGTTTTGCCTGCAGGAGATAGCCGTGACGTACGAGTGTGAGAGGTTTCGAAGTACGCTCTTCCTCGCCCACGTCGTCTGCCTTTCTACCCAAACGACCTCGCCGACTTTTTTTTCTGCCTCTTCTTAAAGGGATACAAGTAGTAACATCTGTTCAGACTCACAGACAACATACACCATACGCACGCACATCACACTCACACATCCTGCTGGAAGCCTAAATTACTAAATTAGACCTACATCTATATCCAGAGCGTTAGTAATTAGACTACATCTATATCCAGAGCGTTCGATACAGGATTTCTACATCTGTTCAGACTCACAGACAACATACACCATACGCACGCACATCACACTCACACATCCTGCTGGAAGCCTAAATTACTAAATTAGACCTACATCTATATCCAGAGCGTTAGTAATTAGACTACATCTATATCCAGAGCGTTCGATACAGGATTTCTATATTGTCATGGGGTTCACAGACGCGGAGAGAAGCAATTTATTAGCGAAGTACTGTTACTATGAACAGTATCACAGAGCACTGTTCCTATGAACAGTACCCCCGGTGAGACATCCAGAATTCGTCCCCGCTGGGGATCGAACTCGGGGCGGGCTGGTGCGCCACTGCGCTCCTAACCACTGAGCCACGGCCCAGTCCTCAATGACCTCGCCGACTTGGTCGACCAGATCGGTGGCCTGCTCGACAGCAACACCCGTGAGCTGCCCTCGGGCCTCCGGGTGCACTTTGTGCAGGCGTTCACAGACATTTGGTCAACCGGAAAGTGAGCTCCTGTTTAATTCGTTTGCTTCCTTTACTCTTCAGATAAATATTTGTTTGCTGTTGCTTATCCTAAATATTTGTTTGGTGTTGCTTATCCTTATCATTAGGCAGTCACTATCTACAGTTGTGTCCTGCTTAAAACAACTTCTTTTTTTCCTTTATTGTAGTTTTAGCTCTGACATATTTGTACTTCCATGAAAATTTGGCATTCGAGGCTTTTTACCGTTTAGTTTTGCCGTATTAAAAATATTGGTCCATCCCACATCGGTCCTATATTTCATCAGCTTGCAATGAACGATTATTGTCAATGAATTATTCTCACCGGTGCGCATTGTATTACTTTCTTGATTAAAAAATTGCTACTGTGATCAGCCAATGTATGCATATATATGCAGCGATGGAGCTTGATATGACTACGTGCATGTGTATGATCGGGTGCTTTCTCCCAGCGGCAGCAAATTATTTTTTATAATATTTATTAAAAAATTGTTCCGTATTCCGTGCGTGCTTGGTTTCAGTACTTAAGTTGAGTACATCTCATGGGTATATCTGAAATCTGACTTTTACTAACAGTTCTTCAATTTCATATACAATTGCATGCAGCAAATTCTAAGGGGTTATCTTTTAAAAATATATCTTTTACCAATAGTTCCGTCAATTTTGTTCTCTCCTCTGCCTAAGTTTTTGCTTTGCGGGTTGTCCTCTGCTTAAGTTCACTCGATATATATTGTGTTTAATAAAATATATGCTACACTGTAGCTGCTTATTGATTGAGTAGTCGTTTGTTCCTTACATTCGCCTTTTGTGTGTCATTGTCATTAGCAAGCATTTTTTTTGGACATTTGGCCTGATCTGTCCATCAACCACACGAAGAGCTCATCAGTTTTTAACTCTAAAATAATGACTATAAACTTATGCTCATAAAACTCTTATTTTTAGACCTGAATTCATCACACAAAATAAAAATATCATATATAATCATAGCTTATTGTTGAGGCGCGGCGTGCCGCCGCGCGGGTTAAGCTAGTAAAAACTAAGGCTCGGTTGGAGGTGCTGATAATGACATCCTTAATCAAATCAATCATCATATGACTTGTAAGCCTAGCAAGCTGACAAACTTGTACTTTCCTAGGGCCTTTGTTCCATGTCGTTAATGAAATGTACTGGAATACATTGATATACTTTGTCCACCTTTGGGCAAGATTAATCATATATGCTTCATGTATGGGTAGGATGCGTACATTAGTACGAGAGATTTGAAAAATTAGCAAATGGAGGGGGATTAATTGTAGACATATCATCAACCATCGAACCTAAAAAGGCACGTAGAATTTTATAGTAATTCGATATAGACATGTACAATTTGGACAACTAGACCAGGTGAAAATATCCATTTAATAAGGCATTAATTCAAAATGAATATATAATTGAATTAAACTCAGTTCAGTACTAAACAACTTAAAATTAAATCTAGATAAATATTCATATTCCAAATTGAATTCATGTCCGGGAAATGACATATAGTAACAAATTCGATTGTTGTAAATATTTAGACAATTTCTAGCTAGTCAGAGTCATAATATAGTGGCAAAATGACTTGCATGAGGCCCCCCGTTAGTACTGCCAAAAGTGAGGATGGCAAAAGTACTAATCTCACTCCAGTGGTACTCATCTTAGGCATTTGCTTATTTGTACCAGGCTCAGCCGTTGTTTAATATAAAAGGACAAAATAGTAAATAAATTAGTAAGACACTAGCCGGGTAGCTAGGCAAGTTACTCGCTCACTCAACCGTACTCTATCATGCATACTCCTGTACCGCACATGAATATACACTGTCGTAAATCGAACTCGTCACTACCAGAATTTACGTAGTTGCCGACGGCCTCATCTATGCCGTCGGCCCCCGTAGGCATAGATGGACATATCCCGACGGCCTAGGGCAGGCCATAGGCGTAGAAAAGCCGTCGGCATATGTCGATCTATGCCGACGGGGGCCGTCGGCATACTACCGCCTACAGGACAGCTCGAGATACGCCTACGGGGGCCGTCGGCATAGATGAGGCCGTCGGCATAGCCAGGGCCCGCCTACCCGGTCAGCGGCGACCGTTTGACGGCGTCGGAACTACGCCGAAGGGGGCTAACGGCGGCCGTCGGCATATCTATGCCGACGGCAAAGCCATCGGCATAGATTTGCTGACATCACCGATCCGCGCCGTCTCCACGTCATCGATCTGAGGGAAAAGGGGTCCGTGGTGTGGCAGAGGTATGCCGACGGCATAGCCGTCGGCCTAGGCCTAGTCCATGCCCTCAGCCACGTCATCGATCCGCGTGCTTCGCCACGTCATCGATACATGGCATTGTTGCTCCATGTGCGCAGCTATGCCGTCGGCATAGAATTTGTGCCAATTTTTATTTATTTTATTTATTATTTTCTCTTTTTTCACAACATAAATGTGACTTATCTAAACAAAAAACATACCCCAATGGTATATCGATTGCCCCCCTCACGGACGTCGCTGCCGCCGTGTCACGGAGGGGGGAAACGGACGACACGGAGGGAATCTGGTTAGAGGGGGGAATCGGGGTGTAGCTATGCCACCGAAACATCGCACGGGTCCTGATGCATGTGTGAAAGTGTTGTGGCACGCGTAGACGCCCGTCTTGGGGCTCCATGGTGTGGCCCCCCCTCCACGGACGACAGTGCCGCCGTCACTTGGAGGGGGGAATCATGTGCGTTGGGTTGAACCGGAGGGAATCTAGTGGCTGGTTGGGTCTTGACCGTGTTCGGGGATGTCGCTATGGGCTGACCTATCGCAACCATCCAGCGATGTTGCGTAGGTCGCCCATACAACATCCCCGAACACGGTCTGGACCCACCCACCACTAATATCCCTCCGGTTCTACCGCACACGGCATAGACCTCTCCCCCCCAAGTGAGCGGCACTGCGTCCGTGGAGGGGGCCACACCAACGGATGCCCCAAGACGGGCGTCTACGAATGCCACAACACTTCACACATGCATCAGGACCCGTGCGATGTTTCGGTGGCATGCTACACCCCAAGGCCACCCGAATCCCAGTTGACCACAGAGATCTAGCCCTTTGACTTTCGCCGACGGCTTTACCAGTGGACTCTTCCACCTGTTTCGATAGGTCAGCCCCTAGCAACATCCCGAACACGGTCTGGACCCAACCCCATTAGATTCCCTCTGTTCTACCCGCACCCGCACGATTCCCCCCTAAAAGTGACGGCGGCACAGCTGTCAGTGTGAGGGGGGGCCACACCACGGAGCCCCAGAGGGCGTCTACGCACCCACAACACTTTCACACATGCATCAGGACCGTGCGATGTTTCGGTGGCAAGCTAACCGCAAGGCCACCCGAATCCCAGTTGACCAGGAGATCTATCCTTTGACTTTCGCCGGACGGGCTTTACCAGTGGGACTCTTCCACCGGTTGCGATAGGTCAGCCCATAGCACATCCCCAACACGGTCGGACCCAACCAGCCACAGATCCCTCCGGTTCTCCACACCCATCGATTCCCCCCTCCAAGTGACGGGCACTGCCGTCCTGGAGGGGGGCCACACCACGGAGCCCAAGACGGGCGTCTACGCATGTGCCAAACACTTTCACACATGCATCAGGACCCGTGCGATGTTTGGGTGGCATAGCTACACCCCGAAGGCCACCCCGAATCCCAGTTGACCAAGATCTAGCCCTTTGACATTTCGCGGACGGGCTTTACCATGGACTCTGTCCACCTGGTTGCGATAGGTCAGCCCATAGCAACATCCCCGAACACGGTCAGGACACCAGCCACTAGATTCCCTCGGTTCTAACAACCGCACATGCAATTCCCCCCTCCAAGTGACGGGCACTGCCGTCCGTGGAGGGGGCCACACCACGGAGCCCCAAGACGGGCGTCTACCGCTGCCACAACCACTTTCACCAGCACATCAGCATGAGGACCCGTGC